>JAODAI010075000.1:0-11858 GCA_027575025.1 Scotoplanes globosa | reverse complement strand
TACGACGGAGAGTAGTACGACATTGACGTGAGTATTGTGTCAATTTAATCAGAGGATTGAGTATTTAATCAGAGGACAATACGACGGAGAGTAGTACGACATTGACGTGAGTATTGTGTCAATTTAATCAGAGGATTGAGTATTTAATCAGAGGACCTACCATTATACAATGCATACAGTTGTAGGTATATTGCATAGGTTTTGGCAAACATTAGACAAGAATATATAGGCTAGGCTAGTCATTGAAAAGGCTTCTGACCGATAAAGACAGGAAGACCATAAAATACAGGCGAGGACAAAAACTGACATGGTTGACTGTATAGTAAAGCAACAACTTAACACTCTGGGGTTCATTATGGGATGTCTACGCTGTCGCACAAAGGAGAGAGGAGAATGACGAGACCGGTTCACCGCTGGAGGAGGGAGGCACAGTGCTGGAATATCGGCGTGATTGTGAATGGATGATGACGACCTATTAAAAAGTATTTCTTAGTTAATTAAAAGCTAATCAACAAGTCCAACGGCTGTTGACAATACTGCAATCCCATACGCTTAACATCATGCAAGAATAATAATCGGCTTGGAAGGCTTATTTAATTTTACGATGCTAAAACCACCAAAGTGGGAGAAGCAAAGGCTTTTAAATGACAACTTCACATCGGGTGGTCATCCAATTAATAAATTTGAAGTCAAATTTGGATATTTTAATTTGATAAAGTCGTTCGCATGGGAAAACCGTGATTGATCTCGGATGAAAAACCCACACTACTAAGCCCGACCCGGGATTCGAATCCTGAATCTCCAAATTGCTGAGATTCATAGTTTCTAGAGCCACCAACCTTATCCGCTCGGTCATAGCACTTGCTAAAACGCAACATGTAACACCTGATTTGCCTAGAAGACGCCCGCGCCCCACAATAAAATGGTCTCACTTTTGTTGTTTGAGAGCCGTCAGTTCTCCATCCTTTCTGCCCAGTTCAGTCTGCAGACTCTCCAGGCTGTTCTGCAGCTGCTGATGGGACATCATCACGCTGTCCAGCATGGCGGCCATCTTGGAATGGTCAGATTGGGCGTCGGAGATGCTCTTGTGTAGTCCGGTGACCTGAAATAGGAAATGTAAAAAAGGGATAATGAATGAAGCAGGGTTTCCGCCAGGGGAGGGGGTAGGGGGCTTTATCCCCCCTCTGAAAATAGGGTGGGGATTATTCATCCTAAAGATGAAAAATAATAGATAAATCACTGCAATATTATATGTTATGGTACAAAAATACCTGCATTCATCAACCTAAGTACAAATGAACTCCACAAATATAACTGCAGGACCTTTTTTGTTAGTTGAAACTTAAAAAAATCTATTTAAAAAAAAACCCCCCCCCAAAAAAAATCCCCAAAATGATGATTTTTTTTTGGGGGGGGGGTAGGGTGTTATCCCCCCTAATTTCCATCCTGGCAGAAACCCTGTGAAGGTGTAAGTATTTACTGCAAAGTGATAACCGGCAGCGGGTAACTATCAAACGTTTATGAATTGGTAGTTGGTTCATGCCCTCCTTTGGGATAAATAAATTAGTTTTAGCCTTTATATGGTTATGTCAGCATTGTTCCCATACTTCTGTGAATCAAATAAATAATGAAACACAATATTTTTTATAGTTGAAATTAGAAGAAAACACTTTTCACAACAATATAATTAATTGTCAAAATCTTACTTTAATTTGTTCCTGGTGTTGTTTTGAGTCCAGTTTATTGGACATCGTCTCAGTTTCTTTCAGCGCGGCATCTCGAGCCTGTACGGCCAACACAAAATCACGCTCCTTCATCAGGGAACTGTTTTGCTCCTGAAGGGGGTAACGAAATTGTAATATCCATCGTTAATGACTATATAGTCTATCTATTTTATTTTCTCCTTTATACAAAATCAACAACATTTATAACATTATAATGATAATACACATATTATGTATGATGGAGTGGAAGAATTATAATACTTTTTGAGTCTAGTCCCGTGACATGTAGTATAATAAATTATAGTTATTTGAAACTTAAACAATAATAACAAAAATAATAATAATGACCCCATCACATTACAAGCAGGGACATGTCGCAAATGCACTTTTTGAGATATTATAAATTATATAAATAAAATCTCAAACAAATTGAAAAATGTGAGTGGAAAAAATCAATAATTGTATGTTTTATATGGTACATTATATTAAATACATTGACCGGACAGTTGAAATTTAATGAAAAAAATCAAAAATGGTGAATCTCGGACCAATTTTTCTTATATAAACTACCAAAATACTATCGAAGAAACCTGTTTTCTCACCAAAGCAATTATAATATTGATCGAAACACAAAGATAATTTATTATCATAACTTCACTTTGGAAAGTAGTACTTACTTACTTGACATTGTAGTACCGAATGAATGCTAAAAGTGCACACTTTACACCGATACCAATATCTCAAATGATGTGATGGGTCATATATAGTCGGAGTGCACTGTGCACCGTATATTACACACAGGACACATCAAAACCACGCAACGCTTTTGCTCCAGAAAAGGGAAAACAAAATTAACGACAGCATATCACGGATCAAGATGCTATATAGTATTGGATTGCAGATGAATCCCGCCGTGATGAGATAGCACTACCCTACGTAACGGACCTTTTTGTCTCTTATAAATTTCTCTCTTTAATACACCTCCCCATAATTTTTAGGTGAAACAGAGAAAGTCAACAATCTCACGTAACACATAAAGTTAGTTAGAAGTACACATTTCCATGTTTTGGTGTCCAATTTTAGCCCCTTTTTGATTTTCAAACAGCACCAAAAAGCATATCATCTTATTAAACTATCAATAAAATAATATTATTATTGGGGACAAACATAATTTCCTCAAACATTAATAAATTGTGTTTTACAACATTAAAAAATACTCATCTGATTAAATTTAGAACACATTTGATGCAACAACGTTCACAGTGACTCCTATTGCCATGTACTATTAAAAATGTACAAGTTTTAAGTCTATTATCAAATTCTGACGTTATATATAAAACCACTCCAAACTGATTATAAATGAGTTATTTTCGAATCTGGAAGTATAAAATTATTCGGATATTGGTTATTGGATTCGAGGGATGAGAGGATTTTCTTTGGCTGATTAACATTAGGATTAAATATGTAGCCATAGCCTAGCTAGAGTGCACATTGTAGTACTAATATTTCACTTAGATTGTTCATAAATTTTTGGTACAAATAGCAAACACATTGCAAGTCTTTCATATTAAGATGATTTTGGGTGATGTATCCGTTTCTAGGTAAAAAATAACAGCACATTTCATCATATAACACAAAAATGTTTCAAATTGGATATAGAAAGCATCACAAAATATCACATATTGGCAACGTCGAGAATAACACAATTTGCATTCTTGTGTGGAAACAATACTTGACTTAACCTATTGTGTTTAACAGATCATATTTAGTACTCCAATTTAATATGCGAGACACTACGGGAAAACGGGTATTATTTTTATTTAGATATATTTGCATATTTAATCAAATTTATGTAATTTTGGTCAAAATATTATTTTTCATATTTAATCATTTTCCCAGTGCGTTGATTATAATGAATCAGGTTATGGGAAAAATGGCATAAAATTAGGTTAATTTGTAGTTTTCGTAAATTAGAAAATGAGGGCGCTGTTAAAATATCACATTAATGAGCAGTTTATAGTCAAAGTTTCTTAAAGCTTACTTGTCCAAAAATATGGAATTCTCTTCCCTTAAATGCACCACGATATATATGTATTATGGCAGTATTCTCTATATTGAGATAAAAGAGGTTTTCTTCCAAATTATATCATGTGTGGAATGTAATATGACTAACTCCATTAAAACATTCAGTAACTTAGAAATTAAAAGATCAAAATAAAGTTAATGGTCTCCTCTTTCTTTGTATTATATCTCAATATGACCACGGGCCGACATAATACCCGCTCTGCCATGGTGCATCACATATACACTAATATCTCAACATGACCACTGGCCGACATAATACCCGATCTGCCATAGTGCATCACATATACACTAATATCTCAATATGACCACTGGCCGACATAATACCCGATCTGCCATAGTGCATCACATATACACAAATATCTCAATATGACCACTGGCCGACATAATACCCGATCTGCCATAGTGCATCACATATACACTACTATCTCAATATGACCCAGGGCCGACATAATACCCGATCTGCCATAGTGCATCACATATACACTAATATCTCAACATGACCAGGGGCCAACATAATACCTGATCTGCCATGGTGCATCACATATACACTAATATCTAAATATGACCAGGGGCAGACATAATACCTGATCTGCCATGGTGCATCCCATATATGGTATAGCCTTGAGCTCGACTCATAAACTCTTGTTTAGAAGGTCGATGCCCTACAGAGGTTTGTCTATAGTATGATATTGACCCAGACAATATTATATACATGCTGATGGTCAGTGGTGGTCAGGATTAAGGTCAGCTGTCAATATTGACTGTTTACACCCAATCAGCAATGGTTATGTGGTAGCCATGGTGGCACAGTTATATTATAATACTGGTAAATTTGATGAAATGACATCATGTGCAAAACCTCTATAGTATAATCTTCAACCTGACATCTGAACTACAGATTAGAAGGTGGCTGCTTTTCAGAGAAATTAAATATAAGATCCTGGATGTCTATGGTATGATTTGACCTTGACCGTTGAACTTGACCCTTGAATTCCGGACCGGATGCTTTTTAGAGGGAGCTAATCTGTAACTATATTTTCTGACATTTATAGATATTAAATCCTTATTGTACGGCATATATCATAACTTATTAAATACTTACTGTACGGTACATCATAACAGGGAGCATTGAAAATATCCATGTTGCTCATAATCTTCAAACCAACATTCTGTAAGCAAAGAAATAGATTTTGGTAAAAGTTGACGTGTCTTTAAAATTGATATATAAAGAGTTTCATCGCAAAACACGTTTAACACCATTTTGGACTTTTATGATGTTAAGGTGTCACTTTAATAAACAAACTATCACAAACAATATACAGGAATAATTAATTCCAAAAAAATTACAAGATATTTGGAATTACTTTTTATACGGAACTACATTAAAAATCTGATACAAAAGACGCATTTACCCGAAACGGCTAAAATGGATGTGATGCGTTTTGCGATGCAACTCTTCATACGCATCTAGCTTAATGACTATATTTGGCGCAATTACCAGCTAATTGTCAGGTAAAGTTGAATCTTGAGTGCCGTGTGCCCTCAGGTTATATAGTACAGACATCTACAATGGGTCATTTGCTGGGTTCTCTAAAGGAAGGCGCCTCCAAAAGTTGTAAAAGAAAGCAGTGAAACTTATCTTCAAGAAGAAATGCTGCGGCTATGCATCACCCTTGCTTCATGATCTCCATTTAGAAGCGCATTAATTTCAAAATTGGTCTTTTCGTTAACAAATTCTGCACATCCCAATGTATAGTCCGTGATAACTATTTAATAATATATTGTAGTAAAACAGTGCTTGTAAAATAAATGTATTACTTACACGCTTGTAACATGTATATTATTATACTATATGTACCACCGTAACTATTGCTTGAAATAAAGTTCCAAAACAAAAATAAAATATATTTCAAACATGTCAGGGAATTTCCTAGTTCTGTGACTTTCCATTTCAAGAGATGACTTCAATGACTTCTCTTTTGTAGCTGCTACTGTGTGGAATTATTTCTCCTCAGAAGTATGCAATGCTACTTTTATCAATCAGTTTAAACATTGATTAAAATCTTATTTACTTCCTAGAACCTAATTTTTTCCCAAAACTTCCTTGATCGCTTTGCAACCACCATTAGATGAGCTTTAATGTGACCATAGCAAATAGCATATGAAGGCAACTAGAATACAGTGTAGGAACTTTGGTTGGTCATAATAGTGTTAATAATACTGTTACCTATTTTGTAGTCTATGAGGACCTTATGAATTAATGAACTATATGCCCATCGACGTGCCGATTCAACAAAAAAAGGTAAATCTCTACGACCAAAGGTTACTGAAAGTTCAAGGTCACCAAACGTGGCCGAAATGCCCCATTTTTCCCCCCAGATGGGACTCGGGCAGACGATCACATTTTTCGACGTCCCAGCCCTTGATTTATAGAACAGTTGGATTAACTATCATGGAGTTATTGCTCTCAGAAGAAAATCGTTATTTGGCCTCTAGATGATGATGAATAGGTTTCCTGGCCCTTTTTAACGCAGTGGTTATATGAGCCACCCAAAGCCTTTTAGTCCACATGTGACCTTTGACCTTTACCAAAAACAATAGGGCACACCTTTGTAAAATGGCCGATCCATGTGCAAAGAAACTTTTTCAATCTAAACTTTGGTTCTTGAGTTACAGTGTACCCAAACGTGCGTCATGGTGCACACACATACATGCGCACGTACGCATACGATGACCAGAACGCATAGGTTCTCTTGCTGAAGAAAGGAACCCCCAAAATAGTAATATATTCGTTGCATGCTTACCTGTTTTTGTAAGTTCAATGCATCCCTATTCAATAGCACATAACAATATTCTAAGAAAAGTAAAATTACACATGGTGTAAATCCATTGAAAAACTTGTAATGGAAATGTACCATTTGAACGCCAAATTATGGTATATATTGGCACAAAATGATAATTTACCCTATAAAAATGAAAAAAACATTTAGAATCCATTTGTATTAGTTATTTCTCTATACTTGAATCTAACATGTGAAATGATGCACATCATCATTACTTTCTGATTCTGCTCACAATTGTGTCACTCTGGTCATATAATAATCAAATTGATGCCAGTCTTGTGACCTTACACATTTACATTAAGATAACTTAATACATCCATTATTATAGGATTTTGTGTTTACATTAAAATAACTTGATACAGGAACCACCTCAGTTTCTGTACTTACATTAAAGGAACTTGCAGCACCTTGATAGTTGACATTGTTTTATAAATAGGGCCGGTAATATTCAAGAGAGTCAGTTTATGTACTTACATTAAAGGAACTTGCAGCATCTTGATAGTCGACATTGTTGTACGATAAATAGGGCCGGAAATATTGAACCTCAGATGTCCTCTTGTTTCGGTAACCACGGTAACCGCCATAGCGACAGTCTCTGCGACTACTAGATGTTGGATACGTATCCAGGTAAAATGCAGAAAATAACTAGATTGGAGAAATGACAAGAAAAGGTAATGGATAAAAGGTAATGGATAATGAGTACAACATTGTACTGTGTATTATACAAATACTGAATGATGACACTGAGTACAACATTGTAATGGATATCATACAAATACTGAATGATGACAATGAGTACAACATTGTAATGGATATCATACAAATACTGAATGATGACACTGAGTACAACATTGTAATGGATATTATACAAATACTGAATGACAACAATGAGTGTAACATTGTAATGGATATTACACAAATACTGAATGATGACACTGAGTACAACATTGTAATGGATATCATACAAATACTGAATGACGACACTGAGTACAACATTGTAATGGATATCATACAAATACTGAATGATGACAATGAGTACAACATTTGGGTAACACTATTTTCTGAGTTGAAGGATTGAAACCTTCTAGAATTCAACGAGGACGAGTCGAGTTTGTAACAAGCAATCTCAGCGGATTCTTTGTAACCATTGCCCGAATAAAGAACATTCATTATTTATTTTGTACAACATTCTATTTTTAATAATTGAAGAACATAGGTCATTTCGTTTTCGCAATTTTGTATTTCAACCCAAAAGAAAAATTCCAATTGAAACCAGTTGAAAATTCAAACAAGTCTCAATGGATTTCAAGAAATATTATTCGCTTGGAATAAGCCTATTTTGGATACATATTGTCCCTTATTGGAAATTTACCTACAGGTACTAAATTTGAACAAGAATTTTGTTCTTGGAATATAGCTCCGTCCATCACTATGAAAGAAGCAGAGTATAGATATGGGTACGTTGTTCACGTGGTCCTAGGATTGCGAACGGATACATTGCACAGCATACACCGCCAAGTGGGAATACGATATGTGATCTTGATCAAGACACTTCATCTTGATTGATTCTTTCCCACAGTGCGGGCGGCATAATATGTACTAGTAACATGTGCTATAACAACCTTAACGATGTCAACCTTTCACGACTAACATGATAAATTAAAATGCATTTCTGCTAGGTCATAATTATCTTGTTTTGAACACCAGAGGCAAGATGTACTTATAATAACAATAATATTCAAAGAGGGTAAGCTTGGTTTACATTAAAAGGATAGTCCAGCCTCAAAGTACATCCATCATAATACATTGATAATAATAATATTTTAACATTGTATTTTTTTTGTTGTAAAAATGTACATATAGAACTTGGAAAAAATTACAAAACAAGGACCTAACTATGCACGCTATGGGACGAGCCATCTTCGTTAATATTCATGAGCTGGTGATATCGTGACGTCATGTACTCAGTTGTAATATTTCTGGGAGAAAGTTTGTATTGACTCAATGTGTAAGTTCCAAATTAAAGCTATGGAGTAGATAAGCAATTTGGGTGTAAAAATAAACCTAATAATTCACCTAAATCCTATGAATCAATTCAAACATCAAGAAGATTCTAAAAATCAGAAAAAGTATGAATGTTTTACATCCAAATCGATGAATTTAAATTAATGAAAATTGCTGCCAAATTTTGAAAATGCATATTAGCCGGCAATGTTCGTGTACAGTATAGTGTGCATTATGCATATGAACCATATACACTACCGTGGCCATAGATGCCTCGATGCTGTGTACGTGACAGTAGGCCCATGCTAAACTGAGTAAAATACGTCAGGAAGCTTGTTCTCAAATCCTAATTAACAACTTCAAATGGTGATTTCTTGGAATTGTAATGTACAAAATATGTAAAATTTGGTATATGGCAGTTATTTTCCTTCTTTTTCTAAATTATTTATGGTAAGCTGACTCAGCGGTAGAGTGCTCGAGTTTGCAGAAACGAGGTCCGGGTTCAAGTCCTGCCGGGTTTGTTTCAGGTACTTCGCAAGGATTGTGAATTGTGATTATTGCTTTAATTGTGGTCTACAATTCCTCAACTCTCCGTTAGCCTTTGAGAAAGTGGCCAAAGACTGATGTGTACTCTCGTCCATCGGATGGGAACGTATAAATGGCGGTCCCGGGGTAGGATTACTCATACCTACCTCAACATATCTGGCCAATCACCTTAAATGACCATGCAAGTTCACATCTGATACCGTAGTGTATCCTGAATGCTATACTCAAGTTATGAGTCCAGTTCAGTATTATACAGAAACAAAAAGAGGACTATCCTTTTAATGATAATCTTCCCTGAGGCCTCATATCCTATAAATGTACCAAATAATACCGTAGGCTAATAAATAAAACACATAGGTTACGGTAATAAGAACATGGTAAAAATTGAAATCCTAAAAGATTTAACCCCTATCATACGAGTGGCACTATATTGTGCCCATAGGGTGCACACTGTGTGTGATCTTCAGACTTGTACTACACTATATTGTGCCCACTGAGTGCATAGTGTGCGGTCTTCAGACTTGTACTGCACTATATTGTGCCCACAGAGTGCACACTGTTTGCGGTCTTCAGACATGTACTGCACTATATTGTACCCACAGAGTGCACACTATGTGCGGTCTTCAGACTTGCACTACGCTGAAACAGTTGATCCGAAAAATTAAGAGTCTTAAAAGTATTTATGCGGTGTACAAGAATACCAAATTTACCCATGTTATGTTTTAGCTACAGGTTATACTAACGCTTCTTTTGGAATTATCGTACTTCAAAGCTTATATTTCACATAGAATATAATTGTGGTGCATTGGCCAAGGCTTCAAAGTACCACGATACTTTCAATGCTTATACTTTGTACCTTCTTTGGTGTAAGCTTGTTGTTTCCTGCCAGGATGTAGACACTCTTATCGACTACCCCGATACCACAGAGAGATCCTGCATCAGCAGTCACTTTGAGATTAGTCTCAGCACCGGGAACAACTTCATCATCCTCAAAAGACAGGTACACCTGTACATATAGGAACAAATTAAACCATTATATCATACCACCATAACTATAGTAAATGAATAGTGAATTATAAACTCATAACACACCATATCTATCACATGACATGTCAATCATAGTCCAATACAGAGGTGAATTATTGACTCCAGGCCACACGACCACTCATAACACACCATATCTAACACATGACATGTCAATCATAATGCAATACAGAGGTCAATTATTGACTCCAGACCACAAGACCACTCATAACACACCATATCTATCACATGACATGTCAATCATAATCCAATACAGAGGTGAATTATTAACTCCAGGCCACAAGACCACCCATAACACACCATATCTAACACATGACATGTCAATCATAACCCAATACAGAGGTGAATTATTGACTCCAGGCCACAAGACCACCCATAACACACCATATCTAACACATGACATGTCAATCATAATCCAATACAGAGGTGAATTATTGACTCCAGGCCACAAGACCACCCATAACACACCATATATATCACATGACATGTCAATCATAATACAATACAGAGGTGAATTATTGACTCCAGGCCACATACCCAATAATTACATTATTAGCAATTGTTCCACCAATCTCAGTATTACGTTATTAGCGAGACCATACCTCATTGTTAAATGCTTCGTTGACAGTGAGCGTGATGGAGTCGGCTACCACCTCACCATCAGCCGTTGTATAGTACACCAGCAGGTGAGCAGACGGACTCAGTAACGCAGACAGCTGGACTGTGAACCTAGCTTCCTGCAACGGCAGCGGGTCAACGTGAACGACCGGCTCGGGAGTCACGATACGGATAATTAGTATCTCATCTGTCACGAGTATAGGAGGACTCAGAGTAGGTAAACCTGTTTCCAGGAATAAAAGCAAAATGGAACAACTTATAATAGCATCAGCATGTATATTGATTGATAAGTTAAGGAAAAAAGGGTGAGTAAGGATAAGTCCCTCATATTATATGACGCACCATGGCAGATCAGGTATTATGTCGGCCCTAGGTCAAATGATCAGGAAGAACAAGTCCCTCATAATATGTGTCGCACCATAGCAGATTAGGTATTATGTCGGCCCTAGGTCAGAGTAGGTAAACCTGTATCCAGGAATAAAAGCAAAATGGATACTCGTTGATTGACGGACACGTGACCAATATTCTTCCTGTTCCAATAATATAACAGCTTATAATAGCATCAGCATGTATATTGATTGATTATTTATTATTATTATTATATTTGATCCAAGTTGGATCTGGACCCTTCGAAGGAAACCAAATCCCTATTACCGGAACGGACAAAGGGGTACAGGAATAACCGGAGTGCCCGGAGAAAAACCTCTAGTTGCAAGTATGAAGTAAATCATTTGCACATGTATACCGACCGGGGAATCGAACCCCGGCCACATTGGTGCAAGGTGAGTAGTGTTACCACTATACCACACACTTGCATATATCAGCTTCACTCCCGTATATATATAGGTATACATACAGTACATGATGTAACTATATTCGCAACCATACACTTTTGCACATCTTCATGGTACCGTACTGTAGATGTGCAAAAGTTAAGAGAGTGACCCCAAAGCTGGCTAGAGACTTTGTTTGCGGACGGTGTGAAAGGAGAGCT
>JAODAI010074889.1:0-11858 GCA_027575025.1 Scotoplanes globosa | reverse complement strand
TTTCTCGAATTCTAGAAGGCCAAATAACATAATTTTTTGCTTGTTGGCTTCCTAAATAATACCTGCGTATCATATATCAAATAATCCTGTGGAATTGTCCTTTAATGGGTCGGCCATTTTAGAAAGGTGTGCCATATTATTTTTTGTAAAGGTCAAATTATATATTGATAGAGCTCATTATGCTGAATGATACTGTCATGTTTTCGCTGAAATCGCACACCCGATTCTCGAGTTACGGGACGTCAAACATTTCGGGTACTGCCCGTTGATGTTTCGGTGACCATTGGTAACCGAAGGTTATAGAGACTTGCGTTTTGGTGGGGAATCGGCATGTCGATTTATATGGTTCACCAAATAAAAAGTTAAAAAGGTCAAGGCCATATTGAAATGTAACATGTGCTTAATTTTTTTTTCTGTCGTGAAATGTGATAGAGATTCGTGAACTGAATGATACTGACATGTTTTCGCTGAAGTTGGACAACCATTCTTCAAGTTACGTGACGTCCAATATGCAATAGATGGTAATTATACTTTCATTGAAGTAGTGATATTCCCAAAAGCAAGGAACCATTGAGCCATTTGGCTCTTGTTCACCTTTCCTGGCAACACTTCAGAAGTAAAACTAGCTCATGAAAGTTACATGAATGGTGAACCCAATTTAACAGCAAACTTGTAATGAGTATATTATAATCACCAAATAAACCAACAAATCCAATGTGAAATAAGGGTAAAACATGAAAATAATACAAAAATACAACGGTCTACCATAGATTTAAAATAAGTTTCATCTACTCTAAATCTATTTATTTGTATATACGGTTAAGCGTGGGGCTATATATGCATATTAGTACATGTATAGTACATACTATGATTATGTTTCATTCAGCATATTGTCACACTCATAAAATAATTGCCTAAGTCATTTTTGATAGTTTTGAGTAAAACGATTAAAACAATCTGGTTTTCTAAATTTTTAAGATGTATTCACAATTTTATGAATTCTCCTCCTTTCTCAATATTGCTTTGAATTTAGGATAATGACATGTCTACATCCAATATCCCTTTGAAAGGTATAATAACAGCGTTTAGCATGTGGCTGTATTGTGCGATCAATTGTTGTAGTTTCGATATCAGGGTGGTGTTGATTATATTCCAGTATCAAATTAGTATATCAAAAACTTTGGGTGTCTCTATAATCCCATTATTGAAAAGGATAAGAAAACTGATCAATCAAACAAATTTCAATTAAAAGGGGAGTAAAATGCCTGATTCAAATGACAATGAGACTACCAAATTTATAACTCATTGTTTTTCTATGTTGTTTATTTTGTCACAGGATGTACCAGAATTTGATCTTCACTTTGAAAAGCCTTATAAATGGATAGCCAGTAACGTGTCTGAAAAGAACAGTTTCATTGCTTCGATGTGGAAGGTATAGAACACATGAAAAGTCATTCAATTTTTTAAAATAAATTTCTCATAATTTGTTAAATTTTGCATTTTTTGTCATTTTACAAGATTATGTGGTAGAGTAGCAAGTTAAATATCCAGTAAAGTGTATCGTAACTGAATTTTTGGGACTTAATTAATAATAGTTGTTGTAAAATCACAGTACTGTGAACTTACAACTCCCATACAATAAATTACACAATATTGTATGATATTGTGTTACATTGTACGTTTATGTACGTTTCTGTATGATCACACAATTGTGCAGTGGGTACTTGTGTAGAATAAATTCTATGATATTGCATGATATTGTACGGTAATGTACGTTTCTGTACGATCGCACAATTATGCAGTGGGTAGTTGTACGTTCACAGTACTGTTGTAATGTGTAGCTTTGAACTATAGCATAATAATAATCATTTGTGAATTTATGTATAGCACTAATTTTGCATGAAAGGCGCTCTGTTTTGATTTTTCCAGTGATTATTACCCTGGTCAGATACAAAGTACCCAATTACATCCTGGGTATAGATAAACAATAGAAGTAAGAAACAGAGTCGGAAATATCTTGCTCAGCCAATGAAGAATTCCAACTAATCTATATCACAACTATCCTTACCCTAATACTACTACTTATGTAATGACCTCTATACAGCTGACCTACTTAGTATACTTTTGGCCCAGGCCCTGTGACCTCACTTCCCCTGTTATATAACCACGTACTACCACCAATATACTCCCCATATCGGTGATTATTTAAATAATGGGACCAATTTGTGACATTTTGGCAACATTTTGTAAATATAATGGTAACCAATTTTAGTTCACTTTCATCATGCAGTACCTTATAGACATTGTAAAATACTCATTTTGAAAAAAATATGGCTAAAAATTTAAATTAAATTGGCACTTAACGAGGGACACTAAACCCAAATGTATCTATTACTATAACTACCACAATTTCTTATAAATTATTAAGAATATGATATTATCTATATAATAACCTTTTCGCAGTCTGAGAAATTTGCATATGTCGCCAATGGTCAACGAAGCAAAACAAACGAACATTATAATCCGCTACCATGGTCACGGAACTGTGCGCATGTGCTGCGTCGCTATTCGTTGTTCGATTACAAAATATCGCAATATCTCATCTACATTATTGGAACTGAAAGGGTTTTAATTTATCTTCAAATTTCATGTTCCTGGGGTGATTAAACTTGAATGCGTATTATTACGTATCTGGCTGAACCATGGGTGTTCGGATTGCGTACTATTACGTATCTGGCCTGGAAAGGATTAAGATGCTGAGAAAAGCAAGGAATAGACTTAATTTGTAAATATAAGGAATCCGCTCTCTGATGAAATCCTGTATGCTAATTAACACTAATTTGCATAAATTTATGTGTATTTCAATACCTTTCTTAATATGTATTCTATTGTTTAATTTCTTATCGGCTTTGGGTGGCTCATATAACCACTGCGTTGAAAAGGGCCAGCAAACCTATTCATTCATTATATTGTTTATAGTTCTTCATGCTTTGGGTAAATGTTGAAAAATTTAAATTAATGTATAGGTCCACTAATTAGTGATTAAGATTATAATACCATTTTTAATCTCTTGTATTGTACACGTTATATACTGATATAATGCAAAAAATTATGATTTATGTTATGTGTGCTTACTAAATGTTGCGTAATTTGTCAACGGAGGGATCTATGGTGCCAAATATGGTCTCAAAATGTCTGCGAGACATCAACGAAAAATTCACAAGAGGAAAATTTATATCCAAAGCGGTTGTTGCGATGCAGTCGTAAAAAAATTGGAAGGGTGGCCCAGTGCAGTTAGGGTTAACCTCTGGTTGTTATCTCAATACATATATGGAGATTATATCATAACACCACTGCCGATTTTCAATAGGCCCTATGTCATAGGCACTGCAACTATTTTCAATTGGCCGTATATCATAGGAAGTTCTGAATGAAACTATGTCTCCATGCTTTGAAATTTTGACTAGAGATTTAAGTACAAAATAGCGTTAATACATGACCACAAAAGTTATCAATTGAATAGTTCCAAATCGATGTAAAAAATGTGTTATTAAATGTTTTTGAAGGTCATAGCTTTATCGGAACTAACGCTAGGGGTAATAATATGGGAACATCTGTGAATCCTTTTTTAAGGGGAGTATTTCAGCTATGTCCTATGCGATATAAAATTATTGGCATATAGATCTACACTAGTCTACATATATTTAGCAGCCCTTCATGTATGATAGAATATAATAGAATAGTGCATTTATATAGCCCAGCTTCTACATGTATAAGTAATACACAGGTATACACAGATGGGCTGACTTAAAATAAATCATAACCGGGTTACATCATACGATATGCCTTCGTATAAAAATCATAGCTGTTGGTGAATAGAAAATGTTTCAATTTACGTTTAAGCTTAACCTGATCAGTAATAGTACGCAGCATAATCGGTAGGTCATTCCAAAGCAGAGGACCACATACAGAAAAGGAACGATCACCAATCTTAGTCTTAGTACGTGGTATACTCAGTAATTTGATAGTATACCAGTGGTATACTGGTAATCTCAGGAGAAATGTAATTTAAGCTTCTGGTAGATTTAAGGATATTCTTTCTTGAGCAGTTTGCTCTGTTGAACATTTCACACATTTTGTGATGGTCAATATTTCTAATACAATAGGTCCAAATATTTACAGAGTAGGCCTATATATCATTAATAACACATTGCAAAATTGAGACCAATATTAGCATAGTAACATGAGTTTTACCCCGATAGAAAAGGACTTTAACTTTTTTTTAATGGAGGACCACCAGATCAGACTTTTGAAAATCATTTTGTTAATTATATTCTATGGGATTCTCTAAATAATTTTTCAAAGTTGAAAAAAGCTATCAATATAGGATATCATAGTTAGAAAGTCTTTACTTTTCATAATATATTTTTATGAACAAACTTTTGAAATTCATTTTGTTAATTATGATTATTAAAAATTGGAAATATCTAGTTACCAACATAATGGATGTCATAGATAGAAAGCCTGATATTTTCTCTTTGTGATTCTTTTATGTTCTTCCACAATGTATCTGTCTTAAAATGCATTTCTCATCTGTGTGACCAGTAGCCAAACAAGCCTACACTCTGGCTCCAACGTTAGTTGTTTGACTATTACAATTCATCATTGGAGTCGCCTGTCATCATTGGAGTGGCCTGTCATCATTGGAGTGGCCTTATCTAAATTACCATTCATCAGTACTGATACAACTGAGAGAGACGTTCCAACGCACCACTGCACACAGTCCGTTTCTTTGTCCACCATGCCAACCTTGTCTGCATTATTCAAGATCAAGGCTCCTGGCCTTAAAACACAACACACGCCGTGTTCTTTCAAATGATGTTTCCAACTCTTTAAAGAGCAATGATATATGGCGACATAGAGGGCGCCATGGCGGAAGGTCAAGTCACAATATTAACACCGACCATGACTTACAAACTGATACACGTATCGCAACAAATACAAAGTATTTTGTGATGAGTTTGCAACACTTCTTGAGCATATCGCTACCTCGCTAGACGAAGCAATTATAATGGGCGATATTAACATCCACATCGACAGCGTAAACGATCGCAACAGAATGAAGCTATGTGACCTACTCGGTACTGCCAACCTCAAACAACACATTAATGGGGTAACACACCAACATGGCCACATCCTTGATCCGCTCATTTGTAGAACAATTTCCAACATCTCCAAAGCTGATATAATATCTGGACTGCCTTCAGACCTCAACGCTCTCCACTGCCTACTCCACTTATGCCAACCAAAGACATCTCGCAAAGTGGCTAGCTACCGAAAAATATGAGACATTAACGTCATCGATTTCGAATAGGATATCTTAGCATCAAACCTTATAAAGACTGCAAACCTCAACATCTCACAGCTAGTTGACTAATTAATACAACCGGGTACTTTGATAGCTTCTTGACTGACATGACCCTATGATTAAGCGAACAATATTTTTACATCCGATGACTCCCTGGTACACTGATCTACTACGAACAGTTAAATGTAACAACCATCAGCTAGAGTGTAAATGGACAAAGTCCAAGCTTAACATTGACAAAGTGATATATAACTATGCTTGTAAGGCCTATCATGTGCAGTTACAAACTGCTGAATTTGAATATCACCGATCATAGTTTAACGACTGTAACGATTCCAGGTTCTTTAAAATTGTTAACAAGATCTGCAATCCAACAACCGAAAGACTACTGCCCGCACATAATTGTTCCATATTCTTGCTGAACAATTTTCAGAGTTATTTTCTGGAAAGATTGAAGGAATTATTCGCGAAGATCTGAATCGTGCACCAAGCAACCATCAATCTAACGACACTGCCCTTATTGCTTCTAACTCGTTTGTAGAATTTAGACCCATTTCTAGGAAAGAAGTACGCAAAGTAATCAAGAAAGCCCCCGCACAAACATGCTACTTAGACCCATCCCGACACCCCTAGTGATAACCTGTCTAGACGTCCTACTACCCACCATCACCGACATTGTCAATTTATCACTTTCCACCGCGGTGTCATGCCAACTACACTGAAGACAGGTATAGTTATTTCCATACTAAAGAAGAACAACCTTGACAATGAAACTCTAAAAAAGTACCGACCAATCTAATTATTCGCTTTTCTTTCTAAAGTGATTGAATGCTGCGCTTGTGAACAAATACAAAGCCACTTTGACAAATGATTTACACTCTAGAGCTCAATCTGCATACAGACCGAATCGAGGCATCGAAACTGCTTTACTCAAAGTCCAAAACGATCTACTAGGCGTCATCGACAACCACCAGGAAGCTATAATCATTCTCCTAGACATGAGTGCCACCTTCGATACCATTGATCACAAGATTCTTCTCAGTTCGACTTCGAAACAGATATGCTATAGGAGGAACTGTCAGTAAGTGGTTCTCATCTTACCTACATGGCCGCATGCAGATTGTTACAATCAACGGCACTGAATCATCTCCCCTCCCCGTTGCCTAAACCATGGCGTCCCACAAGGATCATTTCTCGTGGACCTCCTATACCCATTTTACACAGGACCACTTAGTGATATCATAAACTCACATAATGTCGAAAACCTGATCTACGCTGACGACACTCGAGTCTACCTCACATTCAACCCATGTGATCGGGACTCCGCAATCCGTTTCTGCTATTTGGACGACTGACAACAAGCTGAAGTTAGACGATTCAAAGACTGAAATAATTCATATAACCTCGATACGAATCGGAGACTCGCTAAGTCCAACCAGTAACATCTTCTCGAAACTTAGTGGTTATTTTTAACTGCCATCTCGACCTCAAAACCCACGTCCGCAACATCTGTCGTAGTGCTTGGTTCGGTATTCGCACTATCAGTAAACTTTGTAAATATCTTGACCCCAAATTATTAGAGAAACTGGCACATGCCTTTGTTACTTACCGTCTCGATTTCTGCAGTGGATTTCTACACGGCTTCCTCGTTCCAAACTGAAAAAGGTACAACACATACAGAATGCTGCCGCCAGGATTGTAATTCGATGCAGTGCACGACAGGGGGGACACGAAAACCCTATTTTCAGTATTTTTTACTTTTAAGGAGAATCATGAAGAAATATTATTATTTCATGGTTTTATATGATGAGCTATCATGTAAGTCATTATTAATTAAAAAATAAAAGAAAACAGTTCACTAATTAAAGTTTAATAATGACTGCAATATGCACGTTATATTTGTCCCACGGTTTTGGTGCCCCCCCCCAAATATTAGACATGTATTTGCAGTTTATTTTTCATTAATTATTTACAACTATAATATACTTTAAAATAGTTGTTGAATTTTAGATACATCTCTTACAGAATTTGATCTAGGTCAATTATTGTTTTACCAACATAACTGGGACACCAAAAAAATTGGCCCCCTGATTTAGAGAATGAGCCATGTACAAGCTTAGATCGACCGCAGTAATGCTCCTGAATATCTAGCTAACCTCGTTGAACCTTATAAGCCAAGGTTAAGGTTATGATACTTAGAGCGCATAACTCTATAAACATATTATACACCCCAACATACACTTCGATCTTCTTCACACAACCTCTACTCAATCTAGCTTGTTTAAAAAATAT
The DNA here is from genome assembly GCA_027575025.1 of Scotoplanes globosa. Lineage (NCBI taxonomy): Eukaryota > Metazoa > Echinodermata > Holothuroidea > Elasipodida > Elpidiidae > Scotoplanes > Scotoplanes globosa. Next base: position 4,198 of record JAODAI010074889.1, on the reverse strand, counting down.
GGGGAACGTTTTCCTGGAATGCCTTGCTCGAAGATATACAAAAATCACCCAGCATCGACTCCTTCAAACGTAATCTGAAAACTCACTTATTCAACACTACTTTCTACCACAATTTTTTTCCTTCTCCTTGCTTGATTTATTCCGTAAGTGCTTTGAGGCTTTGCATAACGCGCTATATAAATATTTTTTATTACAATTATTATTTATGGAATTAAATATTTTAAACAGTTTGAAAATTGAACGATTATATAGCCGCCTAAAGATACCTCCGTACCTACATGTTCTTAATGGCAAGTGAAATTTTATATTGTTACATATGCCACATATGGAAAGTTATAATTTTTGTCCATTATTCACTCAAACATCGGCACCATAGCTAAGATAGGGGCACGGGGTGGGCAAAATAATCAGTCAATTATTAACAAGTCCATACTCGATGTTGGGAGTTCGAATACAGAGTAATTATGTTTATATTCCAGTGGCTCTGGTATATCAAAGGCTTTTGTGGTTCATGTAACCGCTGCATTGAAAAGAGAAAATCTATCAATCAATCAATCCTCACTCCAATAAAAAACGGCAGCCGGTTAGACTGGACCATCATAAATAATTTGCATATGAGAGGGGCTGGGGATCGATAAATCCATCAATAATTCCGAAACAAGGCAATTAATAGAATGTATTAATAATGAAACTTATTGTAGCGCCAATTCAATAAGCAAGTGATTGCTCTAGGCGATGTACAGTGTATGGGAGTCCCCTTAGGGGATGCCTACCCCCATAACTTTATAATATTTTACTTGGTAGAATATTTCTTACTTCTAAGAGCATGTAATCTGTATTGAGATTCAGCGGCATTGCAGCTCTCGTTAATTTTTGTTTCATTGTGGGATCCTTGGAGTTAGGGGACACATGGTTTTAGAAATTTTCTTTTCTCTTGGTGAGACTTTTATAGTGTGTTGAGGTCGGGGACACATGGTTTTAGAAATTTTCTTTTCTCTTGGTGAGACTTCTATAGTGTATTGAGGTCTGCTATTGTTTCAGATATATCTTTAATTATCAGTAAGTATTATGATTTGGTGTTTCCTGTGAGAAAGTTTTCACTTGCTAACTAGTGCTATATCTGTTTTAAGATTGGCTGTTTTTAGGCGTTCAATTGGGGTGATATCTCAGTACTAGAGAGTAATTCTGATTCTCCTTTCTAGGATCATTGTTACTCTTTAGAGAATTATTTTTTAATTCGTTCGGCCAGTTGTTGCCTCTTACCTGTTTATTTTTCAAATGGGTAGGAGACGTTGGTCGTGATTCAAAGCAGGAAAATCAAGTATCAGTGGTTGATTTCTTGACCTTTTTTTTAGGTGGGCTTCAAGTGGCAAAACATTATAGGTCAGCCTTGTCGCGGTTAGAGCATCCGCCTGCAAGCTGGGAGACCAGATAGTGGTTTCGTGCCCGCTAGGGTTCGAGACCCCTGGAGGTCGGGTCATATCGAAGACTTTACAAAATGGTACATGTTGCCTTCTCGCTTCAGCGTATGGGATTGGAGCATGGTCAACAATCCAGTGATCCTCGACTAGGAAAAATTCAGAGGACAGCGCTATTAAACCAGAAGCTTAGAAAATGAGCCGTTAAACACAACCACCAATAACAACAATATGGGTTGTCTGGAAATCTGAGGTTGAAGATCATCTAGGGTTCATTTGTGATAATTCTTTGGAAAACCTGCAGGATGCTTCTATTGATTGCAGTGGAATTTGATGAACAATGGCGATTTAAATTAACATTGGTAGTCCGTCGTGGGATGTCAGGAATTTCATTGTAAAAATCGTTGTTTATAATTATTCATTTTAAATAAGGAATACCTGTATTTGCCATCCAAGACATGTCAAGACTACCATAATAATCTTACTGCCCATGATCTCTGTATGGCTTCTTATGATCACTACTGATTATGTTATAGCATTCTAGTGAACTTTTTCCAAATGTTGTTGATTTATGTGTTGACACATTTCATAATTCGATGTCGACAAACCTAGTCCGATTTCAGTTAAATTTGTCTTTAAAAATCCAACGTACCCATAAAACTAGAATTGTGGCTGGTAAGAATAAAAACTGTCCAAAACCGATAAGAAAGATAAAATGTTGAAAAAAGGACCGATTTTGTAAATGCATGTTTAAGTGACCAAAATCATGTTCATGATATTTTAAATGCAATAGATCTAATTGATATGGACAATGTTTCCCAAAGTAAAATTGATAACATTGTTACTAACATCCCAAATATTTTCTTAAAATCTGCGGAAATGGTAGTTGTTGCTAAGCGTGTCACAGTTAGAAATAATAATAGAAAATATAATTTCAATACCAAGAAGTACTTTATCTGTGATTGTAAAAATCGAAGGCGAACTACATTAAAGCGTAGAAGAAACATATAGTCAAAAATATAAGTGCCAAATTTAACACTTTCTGCCAACATGTACAATTTATTCCAACTTGCAAAAATACTTACAAGGATAAAAAGTTCAATTTCAAGAGATTATTGGGATATAATTAACAAATCAAGTACTAAACAGTCATGTAGTGTTCAGATGTAAGGCGCTATATAAAGACTTAATTATTATTATTATTATACCAGTCCAACAGTTTCTGGAGTATTTCAGTAATATGAATAAGCAAAATGAGGGTCATGCACTATCTGATGACGAGATATGAAAGGTGTCTAGTGTGTCAATAAATGAGGATATCAATAAGTTTTTTTCAGTTGAAGTTAATCAACAAATCAAGAAGTAAAAAAATCAAATTACCTGGAAGTGATGAAAATTATAAATGAATTTCTGAAAAATAGCTCGCCAAATGTAGTCCAAATGATTACAAATCTTTTTAACGTAGTTCTATCATCTAGTGTGGTACCATCTAGTTGGACAACAGGTCTGATTAAACCAATATATAAAGGAGAAGGTGCACAATATAATGCTTATAATTACAGAGGAATTACTCTCTGAAGTTGTTTTGGGGAACTATTTACATCAGTATTAAATGAGCGAATAACAAGTTATCTCGATTATATTGGACCGTTGGTGATGAAACAGGCCGCCGGTTTCAGAAGTAGCAATTCAACATGATATCACATTTCGTTCTTCACTCTGTTATAAACTATTATCTTAGTAAGAGAAAGCGTACATATTGTGGTTTCATCGATTATAAGAAAGCTTTTGATCTTATTGACAGGACATATTTATGGTCCAAATTAATAGCTAGCAACATTAATGGTAAGTTTCTAAATGTTATGCTAAGTCATGTATTGTAGAAATGGGGGGAAAATATGACTATTTTAATTGTAATTTAGGAGTAAGACAGGGTGAAAATCTTTCACCAATCCTCTTTGCTATATTTCTCAATGACTTTGAAATGTTTCTAAGTAAATGTTATGGGAACCTTAGTGACGTCTCTAATGCTACTAGCAGTTAAGCAATGATGATATTGAAATTGTCTTTAAGTTCTTTACTCTGTTTTATGCAGACGACACAATTATTTTATCCGAAAATGAATCCGAGTTGCAGGTAGATAGCTCTTAACACTAATAACACTAAAATCACGGTCATATTTTCTAGAGGTAAAGTAGGCTACGTAACAAACCTCAATTTACATTTGAGAACAACCTGGTCGAAGTAGTTGTTTTAATTATAACAATAAGTTCACAAAAACAGCAAATCAGCAAAAGGATCAAACCAGATGTGCTCTTTACAGTATATTAAACAAAACTGATAGAACTGTTCGACCAGTTGGTTTCCCAGTCATGTTATACGGCTGTGAAGTTTGAGGTTTTGAACAGCTATAGATCAACTGGAAGCTTTTCATGTAAAATTATGTAAAAACTTTCTAAAAGTTCACCAAATTGTATGGGGTATGTTGAATTAGGACGCCACAAAATAATTCATAAACGGTTGGTAACATGTAAGCTGTCAAATATGGTTTACAAATTCTTGAGAACACTACATGGTCAAAATATTTACAGTTCACCACGGATAATTAAGTGAAAGGAATATTAGATAAGTCTGGTATGTCATACATCTGGGATGTTCCCAACAATCACGAAGCACCATTAAATCTACATGATAACAATATTATTATCTCAATACATTACAATGTATTGAGATTATATCATGGTGTCAGTTTCTGAGAGTACTGCCGATTTTGAATAGGC
>JAODAI010074778.1:0-11860 GCA_027575025.1 Scotoplanes globosa | reverse complement strand
ATGTCCGATCTGATAAATGTGCAACATGAATAGATATCTATTTGCACTTGTAACTGGTATTTGAACCTTGAGCAGAATGATGCTAGAGACTTAATGTTAACCACATACCACCACCACGGCGTACTCTTCCAGGCGATTTATTAGATGGTGGAAATGTGTGGGGCTGTGGAGAAGAAAATGTAATGCAAAGTCTTTGCCTACTCGATTCAATTTCCATTTTTTTCCAACAACATCAGAAAAGTACATTTACATAATGAGAAGTGAAAATAATTATGTAATATAAAGGAATATACAATAAACCAATGAAGTTGAGGGGATACTAAAGAAGCTACATATAGCTTGTATATGGTCCCCATGAAAGCATTTAATATAAACATTGGAATTATTGATAAAGGAATAGTAATGAGAAAAAGACAGAAAAAACAAGAAAAAACAAGCTTTAAAATATATTGGAAAGAATTTAGACTCACACTATTTTTAATATTTTTTAAAGAGAATTCCAAATTTTGGCGCCATTATATCTAATAAAATGTTAACTGCTGGTTATACTACAAAAGGTAGAATGCATGTGATGATGTGACCTCCTAATAGGATAATTATGAGTTGGCTGCTTAGGAAAATAAAAAATATCGGGAATATAACCTTTATAGTACTGATAAATAAGCGTAGCTGGTGCGAAACAATGCAACATCAATGGTGTTAGGAGTGACATGTGTTACAAAGAGGGGGGGGGGGAATAAATTATCCTCAAAACATGTTTTTGCAAAATGTGAATCCGGTTGACATAAGTGGGATGTATAATCCCACATTATTTCACCATTAGAAAACTTAGGGAAGATAATAGTGTTATATATAGAAATCAGAGAACGTCTAGGGATGTAGTCTTAAATCTTATAAATAATTCCTATTGACTTAGTGGCTTTTACACATACATAATGAATGTGGGGGGCGCAAGAAAGTTTGTGATCAATTAAAACACCAAAACATTTAGTGTCATTATTAACAGGAGGAACAAAACAAGTTCCAATAGTGATGCCTAAATTGAATAATTTAGTTTTCTTTTGATAGTGATGAAACATAATAGAAATTGTTTTCTTTTCATTAAGGTGGAGCTTGTTATAGGAGAACCAGTTAAGAATATTAGGAAATTCAGCATTAATATCATGTGTCATAGAGATTGGTCTATAGTTATTGATACAACAATGTCTACCGTTATTTTTAAAAATTGGAGAAACACGCGCCTTCTTAAGGGGAGACGGAACTCTTCCGCTAGGGAAAGACCAGTTAATAATATGAGTAAGGGGTTTACCAATATAGCCAGACTGATAGTGTATTGATGCATTACTAATTCATTGCTAATAGCAAATGATTAACGGCTGGCTGTGAAGGTTGTGAAAAGTCATTGAATTATGGATGAAATGGGGCATGCTAATGGGTGGCGGTAACGATGAAATAATATATTATATCTTAACAAGTTGTTGATACTGTGACTTTGGCCCAATTTGTTAGTTGTGACATTTATTGATATTCATGGAATTATAGAGTGAGAGAGTGACATGTTACGGGGTATAGAGGTGTTGTTTTTATTTCAACATTTCATGACAGGGTATTAGCCATTGGATAATCTTCTCAAAGGTCATTTGACGTAATGCACGGACAAGGAGATTGAGTGCCCGGTGTAAGACATCTATTTGTAGACATGGTCATCCCATTAGCACGTCCGACAGGGAATCATAGCCTGGTAGCCTACTTTGTGTGTATATATTCTACATCAATAATCCATTACTTGACTAGGGCTGGATTCCGGTCATTTCTGCAAACTAATATTTGTACAGATTATAAACTCAGTTGATTGTGCGTTGGACTTGTGATCGTAAGGTCAGGAGTTCAAATACGGAATGATGATGTTTATATTCTAGTGCCTTTTTGGGTGTCTCCTATAACCACTACATTGAAATGGGCCAGTAAGCGCATTCATTCATTCATTCCTGGAATAATGGATGATAAAATATATGGTAAGTCCTGGCGAACTGCGCATCCTTCTCGGATGGATTGCTAAAACTGGTCCTCCACAATCACTCAATTCTCACCAGTGACTCCCAGTAGCTGTCTGCATGACATTGGCCACACCCCGGGAACTCTGTCGGTTCGTAGGCTAAACCTGGTGAGGGGCGTCCATTTGGATGAGGACGTTAAATGGCGGTCCCTGTGGCAGGACTATCTGTCTCATTATTCTAGTCTGGCCATCTTTTCACAAGGAGTAGGGAGTTATCCCGGATGGTCATTCCTTCTATTTGTTTGTATCGTTAAAGCCCTGAATGGTACTTGAGTATAATTAACCTATCTGGCACTAATATAACCTCGATGTCGACGAGCTGTTAAAAGAAATATCTCTCTCTTTTTCTCTGCTGGGATTTATGTAGACTACATCAGATTATTTGATATCTGTGGACCAACTATTCTCGTGCACACCAAATTTATTGTATTATTTTGAGTTTCTTTCAATCCCTCCATTTCTATTTATTGTCAAATACAATGCTGCAACAGTTCTTTAAACTGATCGGTTAGCGCAGTTGATAAAGCGTTGTACCTGTGTTCTCAAGGTCAGGAGTTTGAATACAGAGTGATTATATTCCAGTGGCTCTAACTGGTGTAAAGGCTTTGGGTGACTCATAAAACATCTGCATTGAGAAGCTCCATGAAGCCTATTCATTCATTTAATTACGGAGATGATTACAACTATCACAGAATTGTATTATTTTAATTTCATCCAATTCATCCATTTATTTCTGTATTCTTTATCAGGTACAATGCTGCCACAGTTCTTGACTTCCTATGGGCGTGTCTACACAACCCTAAGCTATGGCAGGGCAGGGATACCAGAGCGTCAAAGGTTTGAACATTTATAACTAATTGTTACTTACATTATGGACTGTGTGTGTGATTTGATAAAATGCAAAGTCGATGAAAGAGGAGGAGCAGGAGGATGGCCAGACCCATCATACATTACCAGATATGCCATTGATAGGATAGTAGCTTTATTGCTCTCTGATGATGATGTGATCAATGATGACGATATGCCATCAAACTTTATGTCACATACTTTAATTAATACCCTATTTACAAAAATACATTAGCACTATTACGATCTAGCATTTACTACCTTGGAAAATTACATCTCTGCTAACTCTCGCGTCTTGCAAAAGAAATTTACACGATTATCTTTGTATAAGAATATTAACTTTTTTGAACACATTCTTCTAGTATATGTTTTTAGAGCACTTGCTTGACAATATCGCTTTTATTACTTTGAAAGTTAACTATTGAAATGCTGTAATTTATATTGTGAGAGGCAAGCTAGTAAATAAATGAATTAAATTATTGAGAGTGGCTGTACAACTACTAACACTTGTTAGGCCTGGTCATTGTTAAAGTTATCCGATCTGTTCATGTGTGGACAAAGTAGCTGTAGTGGAACACTACTAACAGGTGGATATAGTATCTCGCAGGTAGACATGGTACACATGGATGAAGAAAAACAATTTAGTGAGTATGAACGACACACCACTCGGCTACTTTGACATCTATGTTTGGCCAAAAGTTCATTATTTAATGACACTATTTTCATCCTGTATTCAGTTTGGGCTAACTATTCTGCTTTACATACAACACTTTCTAGCAGATAATATATTACTTTTATTAGTTTATTTTGTTACTGTGGTTATTAATAGTAATTATTCTGCAAGCATGTCTGATATATCATTAAAAGTATTTATTGCTTCACTCTTTCTAAAACAGTTATGTTGTATGATAAGTTTTATCATTGTTTTACAATATTCCACGTTTTAATTTGCAAGTCGCAATCTACCTGCCATTGCAACATTTGTATGATAGAGGGCGCCATTAATGTAGATATATCTCGCCATCATCGTGATGAAGGTTAAGCACAATCGATATTAATATGTCTCTCTCATTTTGTGAACAGAAACGTGGTGAAGACGACATCCTATCTCTCTCTCCCGAGCAGTCCTGCCAGATTGCATCATACATTGTGATGGAAGCATCGCAGCTGTCATCATCATCACCATCGATCACGTCATCATCATCGATCACATCACCATCATCGATCACATCACCATCCGAGAGCAATAAAGCTACTGTCCTTGCTAAGATTCAGTCACGTATGGACCTGCTCATGAAGTGCTGCATGGATAAACAGAAGTCTCTCCGGGTCGTGGTTCAATATTTGAACTGTCAAGTTAAATTAGAGGGGTAAGACTCGTAATTATGTTGCAGTGGACAGATCCAATCAATTTATGATTAGAAAGTTATATAGTTAATTGTCCTGCTGAGGCTACTGAGATAAATATGATTGGAATCTTTCTTTTTGATAGCTACTATGCAGTGAACCATGTACAAGAAAATCTTCCACCTGCACAGATTTCAGAAGTGAGTTTTGAGGTGACCCCTAATCGCATGAGATTCGAGCATATTTGAAAGAGTCTAGAAACTTGGGACAACATAAATAGTTCTAAAAAAATCATTAAAATGCTTTATCCTATTCTTCACCAGTGAATTTCATACATCATATAAGAATATAAGCCATTGCCCCAAAAAAATATTGCACACTGAATATAAAGTTAGATCTGGGCTCACTTGCAGCTAACATTTAGCTAGCATACTTTATATTTAGATCTTGTCTCTTATAATATAAATATTACTATTTATGTAGAATTTAATTTTAAAATCTCACAACCTTTCTTGTGTACTTGCTGTTCCTGGTGAGAGGGCCTGCTTTCAATTTCTAGCCAGATGGTCCCAGGTCGGGTCATCTCAAAGACTTAAAGAACGGAACTGGTGCCTTCTCATATGATCTTCAACGCTAAATGTTGGGATGTTTAGAAAAATCAAATCCACTCACTTGGTAAATATAGATGGTGCTACAATGCCATGGTGTTACAAATGAATAATTAATCACAACAAGCAATCAATGTGAGTTTCTTAGCTCCTCTCTCTCTCTGACCAGTAACAGCGCTCTTGAAGTACAATTCTAGTAATAATTTATCTCATTGTCCTTCCTCCCGCCAGACCTCTGTCCAAGTGGTACCAGGTTCTCCTGACTGAGGTGTATCTTCAAATCCCTGAGATCATTCATCATATTTGTGAGGACGGTATCGCTCCACGGCTGATGTTGTCCTCTGAGCAGTCCAGTCTACCATCGGGTATCGACTCGTTCTCTCATCGGTATGTACAACAATATAGCGACTATTATCTGATTGCTGTATTCTACATTGATACCTTACCCACAACCATTACGGTAACAGTGCCCTAGAGAATCACCAAAACACCAAATTAGTTCTGAATTTGTTAGTTGCTAATAAAATACTGAACACGACAGTGTAGAATGTGGCTCTCCATAATACTTCGGTAGGCTATTCATATAGGATTAAAAATCTACATATACTGGGAAAATGCATTGAAACAGCCTGGCATTCGATAATCCTATGTGAATGCAGGACATCAAAGCTCACCATTGCATATAATTATATTATAAGCTGCCATTTCCTGTGGGATATCAGTACAGGGATGTTGGGTATAACGTTATTTAGTTGCTGTACCTGAATTAGGAGACTGAGTACCTAGCGATAACTATATAGCGCCACCACTTAATACGTAAATTTGGAAAGTTGACTATCCCACAGGGGCATCACACCACACCCACTACATGATCTAGTGAGTCATTCCAGCACATCGGCTCATTGTGTGAGTAAGTGCTGTTTGTTAAGTTCGGGTAGACAGGTAGTATGGTGGATAAGTACCATCCCTGGTAGACTACATAAACATGTAAGATTTCATAATCAGTCAATCTATCAACGATAATGCACTAATCCGTATGTATCAGTGCTTTTACTAGAAAAGTAAAACATCAGAAGGGATTGTCCCGCTGTTTAATTTTGACGGGTGATTTTTGGTAATCTGTGGAGAATTATTACTTAATGTGGTTTGTTGTTCTAAATATGACATTCACATCATAGACTTATACTTACCGTCATCATCTTAATTGCATATCCCCACCCACTGCCCATTAATTACGCGGAATAATTAACCTCTGACCCCCTGACTGGATTCCACTACCAGCAGTGCTATATATAGGGCGTCCTCTCTTCTACCGCGCTCATCAATGACAAGTCTCACTTTTGGGAGCTTTCATATTTAGGGATTATTTAGATTTTTTGACGTTTTACGAAGTGGTGGTATAGTTTTAAGTGGAGGTGACATCGTTTATTTCGCTTCCAGAGGAACCTAAGTATCCTTTGTTATTTTCACGGTTTTCTGATATCTTTTGCGCTTCTGTTTCTCAACTTTTTCGTTAGGGTGTGAGATAGGCCTAGCTTTTAGGCTAAGCCACTTTGGTAGTAGCTTTAGCCTAGTTTTGTTGGCTAGGATAGGCACAGCTTTTCAGATGATATATATGATACTGCGCAACACTATTTATGTTGATATGACACCAAATTAGATGGATGGCGTGGAAAATCCCGCACTATGTGGCGATCCCGCACCCTAAATGACAACACTGGTATTCAACTATGTGGTTAGAAGGCTTTGTCAAATATCTGCCACAAACCAAAATTTTCCTAACATAATAACATGCTGTTTAGCTCAGTATGTAAAGCATCCGCTCTTCAATCGGGTGGTCTCGACTTCATGTCCAGGTCGGGCCACACCAAAGACTTATATGTGAGACATCTAACTCACTTGATGTTCCACACAATTGATAGGAACATATTGTTAAAGCATGTTGAGGTCTCGTTGAGAGTGCTATATAATAATATAGACAAACACTCCTGTGTTCTGTAACTCGATTAGAGGTCGGCGCTACTAAGCCAAAATGTTTCAAAGAAACCGCTAAACTGTACATGATGTTTTCTAGTGTCTGACCGGGTAGCTCAGTTGATAGAGCGTTGGACTTATGATCGAAAGGTCGGGGGTTCGAATCCAAAGTGATGTTTATATTCCAGTGGCTCTAACTGGTATATCAAAGGCTTTGGGTGGCTCATATAACCACTGCGTCAAAAAGAGCCAGGAAACCCATTCATTCATTCCATCTTTGGCATTTAACTTTGGTGTATTTTGCTGACATTGTAGGCATGATATTTTTCATTCTTTCTCTCTGTAGACTTTTAACTCTATTAGCGGCTGATTCTGCCAGTGTTGCCGGGAGACAGAGGAAGTTAGATGCTTTGGCTGCTCTAAGAAAGCTGGCCTCCTCTCATCCCACACTACTCATGAGGTATGTTGGACATCTACATTGGTACCTTAACCACCACGTAACATATCTTAATAGAAACTGTATAGCGCCACCACTTACTGCCAAGATCAGAGTGTCTTTAAATCATACAAGGCCTTAGAAAAGACCAATACCCACCATGACAATTATCATATCAAGGTTACTGAACTGCCTAATAACTGGAAGTATTTTCCATAATTTGGGGCATGCAACGCTAAAATGTTAGGTTAAAGTTAAATCCTCCCGGGCCTGTTCCTGGGCCCGCAGGCCCATCAAGTACCAGTGCCGGTTTCTGTAGCGCAAGCGGATGAGAGTCAACGACTCCCCCTGGATGAGACGCTTGTCCATCGCAGGTATAACTCCCCAGCAAAGCTGCTACTCATTTATCCAGTCTGAGTGAAGCCGAGGCAGGCGGGATAAAGTGATTTTTCCCATTAGCACAACACAACCCCCGGCCGGGAATCGAACCTGGAACCTCTGGCACTCAAGCCCGACTCTCTAACCACTTAGCCACTCGTGACTGTGTTGTACTCCCTAAAAGGAGCTGATCTGCAAATCATTGTGAAAGGAATGTGGAGAAGTATAACCCCTTGGATAATCTTGTACAATATTTTGGTTGTTGCCCTTCTAGCAATTCTGACAAATAAGTCAGTGCTAAACTGTGAATGCACTTAAATACAAGGATGGATGGGGAGTATGTCTAGCTCTTTCATGGATTCAGAGGCACTGTCCTATTTAGATTTACAAAGTATAATTTTAGCAGTAGAGTTTTGAACACGTTGAATACAATGTAATGTACAATTGGGAACGTCAATGAAAAGGCTATTGCAATATAGATCCATGTGAGAAAAAGTTAAAGAATTGGCAAGTTTAAGGCTGATCGATCTATCAAGGTATTGACCGTTTTTCTTTAAGATAAACATGGAAGACCGACCGTGCCTTCATAGAAATATGATGTTTAAAAATAAGATTTTCGCTCATGAAAACATCTAATGGTTTAATAATGTGAGCACGATTTATAATTAATAGAAATGTCACTAATTGATAACATAGTTGTATTGCACTAACATAGTTGACAATTACTTCCGAAAACAATTAATTCTGATTTATCGTCATTCATTTTGAGGGGATTACAATGCATCCATTATTTAACCTTCTCATGGGTTGAGTATTTCATTATGTTGCTTAATGTTTCAACTAGTATATTTCTTATTGCAAATCAGTCAATTGTGTTCTTTACCAAAGCTAGTTAGTATTTCAATTGAACTAAGAAATGGAGTGGTGCTATCAGTATTCTGCTATCTGATGTCAGAAAACATGAGATGATGTTTGATAAGATATGGCTTATACCAGCCACGTAAATGTAAAACAGTAAATGTTGTGTTAATTGTTTAGCACCTTTTATTACAAGCGCTTTACATTTCCCCAGTCATTGTTGAACTCGCTGAACCCACAAAGTAGGTCAATAGTAGCAGTTAAAACAGCACCCTGGTGATAAAGATTTACCTCAATAGGTACCCAATTAACACCTGGGTAGAGAGAAGTACCCAATTAACACCTGGGTAGAGAGAAGCAATCAAGATTAAGTGTCTTGCTCAGGAATACATAATGAAATAGTTCCGTCAGTCTTTAACAGTAATCATTGGGTCACTGAACCGCAGCACTAACCATTGCGCCACGACACTTCTAACTAACAATCCATGCAAACAGTCTTCTAGGTAAAACAACTTTTAATTTAAATGTAAAACTGTAAATATTATGTTAATTATTTAGAACCTTTTCTTACAATCACTTTACATTCCCCCATTTCCCCAGTCATTGATGAATTAACACCTGGGTAGAGAGTAGCAATCAAGATTAATTGTCTTGCTCAGGAATTCAAATGTAATGGTTCCGTCAGTCTTCGAAACGGTAATCAATGGGTCACTGAACCGCAGCACTAACCATTGCGCCACAACACCTCTAAGTAACAATCAATGCTAACAGTCTTCTAGATAAAACAACTTTTAATTTTAACTTAGAAATGTATTAATTCTTATCATGCGGAAGGCGGGAGCTCCCGCCCGAACAAAAGTACACTGAGAAGCGGGAGGCGACGGCGGGTCACGAGGGGAACTGTCGGGGGCTCTTCCTGGTCTTTCAAAATGTTTTAGATAAAAGTGATGGCGGTATATAGAATATTCACAGTCCCATCTATCGTTTGAGCTACAAAAACATTGCCGCTCCTATATAGATATTTCCTGTAATCGTCGATAGAAAATAAATTGAAATATTTTAAATATGCTCAGTTGATCAGTGTATTTTACAAAAAAATGCTCAGCATGATAAGAGTTGATATGTGCTCTATAATTTTTAGGTCCATCATTTTCTATGCAACTCCTGTGACTATCTGTCCTGTCGTGTTATGTTCACAGACAACTACCAATGGTAGCGGTGCTACTTTGCGGCAGAACCCATCTCAACATGCGGGACTTTAAGAGTCGAGGTCATCTCAATTTCTTCAACCACATACTGACCATCCTGTTGCTGCTGCAGCCTCATCTGTATCGGGCAAAACCTCACGATTTGGACGCCATCTTCAAATCATACTTTGACCTGTTACATGTAAGAATACATTTTATAAATATATTGAAGTAATTTGATCGATGAGAATCTTATTGAGTCCCACTGTCGCGTATACGCTCCTATATACCTACAATGTGTGAAAAAGTGAAAAAATCAACAACAAAAAAATAGAAAAAAAATATATAAATATTTTGGGTTACCTAGAATGAAGAATATGTATACTTTCAAAATATTACTACCAGTACTAGATCACAATCGTCTTTTATCTTGAATATTTCAAATATGTTAAGAGAATGCTTCGAAAATACCTTGTGGGACTCAATGTGTTAAGTTAATACATCCTTATATTGTGTGTCCTTCTGGTATATCAAAGGCTTTGGTGGCTCATGTCACCTTGTTGTTGATCGCAAGGTCACAGGTTCGAATCTGGGGTGATGATGATTATATTCCAGTGGCTCTAACTGGTAGACAAAGGCTTTGCGTTGAAAAGTGCCAGAAAACCTATTCAATCATTCATTGTTGAAAAGGGGCAGGAAACTTGTCAATTAATCAAATTAACTATATTATATTGGTGACCAGGGTCCTAGAGAGTCAATCAAATAATTAGCTTGTTGACATTCAGCTACGTAATATTATATGTCATGCTACTGTAACTGCCATCTCTGTACAATTACGTAAAAGTACTGCATGTAACATAACTTAAATTGAACAACAAATATCTAACAATGCCATAGTGCTAAGTTATTGAATGATGGTTACAATGCAACAATAGTCACACAACTGCATTTTATTTGTCAAAATCATTTACTTTAGTTCAATACAAAAGATATGATGCCTCCTTGTGTAGTCTCGCAGAGTACAATAGTTGGAGCTTAGTCAATAATCCAGTGGGTCACAACTCAGAAAAACATATCCGCCGTCTCTCTTTGAGTTCAAAAGAGATTCGAACATGGACAATAACCCAGTGATCCAATACTCCTTGAAAAGACTGCAGACAGTGCTATTTAACCACAAAGTGTTGTAAATAGTCATTTAAAAAACACAATCAATCAATCAATCAGTCTATACTCACTATTTCTCCTTTATTGGTAGCCAGCAAACTTCAACCATTAATTTTAATATTCATCCATCTTTCTCCTCTGTTGTAGCATTATGGCACATCAAAGTCCTTCTTGAGTTTCATTGTGACAAAGTTTGTTGAGCTACTGTGTCAGTATTACCAGTCCAACAGCTCGGATGCCAAGTCTGTGTTACACAGTTACATCAACGCACTCAAGTAAGCAATGTAAAACTAATTATAATTACATAAAAAGTCTATATTTTAACTCTTTTGGCTTATGTAAACCCTCCCCATGCTAATACACCTCGTAATGCACACAAGAAACATGGTTCTATCCAGCCAGATACGTACATTAATACATAATTTATAAACACCTCCCAGTTTGGCATCATCATGAATATCTGTCACGGTCCTGTAATATGTATTTTGTTGTGCTGATTATTTTTGTTTACTTTTGAAGTACCATTATCTCATTATAGCATTAAATTTGCATATCGCCTCCCAACGAATATGTACAAAAATAGCAACATGTTCAAGACTTTCAAAACACACAGTCAATCTGTCAGTTAAACAAACTTGCCAAGATTGAGATATGGGTCTGATGCTGATCACATTGTATTTGGGGGACTTATGTATCACTGTTACATTATTTGAAGTCAATAATAACAAGCTTACATCAGCTTCTTCTATAAAACTTGTGTAGACCATTTATGAATCCACGCTGCCATATTTTATTTTGGAGTTTTTATTAAAAATTCAGGAAATTTTGTTTAATCATCATCATCATCATTGGTCCAGTTTTTATCCGGTTTTGTCCCCGAGTTTTAGGAGGTGGCCGGAATCACCTAACTATTGCAGCAATCGCCCTCAATCCAATTGCTGCCATTGTTAGGATTTGTTGGAGCTAATTTTTCTACGGGGAGCATGCCCTTGCTTACCCCCAACCT
>JAODAI010074667.1:0-11861 GCA_027575025.1 Scotoplanes globosa | reverse complement strand
TAATTGACTATATCAGTGATAAAACTTACGACATGTAAGCTGTTCCTGGGTACCCTTAGCTCTTAATGGGTCTATACATTCATTTTGGCCTTACTATAATTGACTATATCAGTGATAAAACTTACGACATGTAAGCTGTTCCTGGGTACCCTTAGCTCTTAATGGGTCTATACCTTCATGTTGGCCCTACTATAATTGACTATATCAGTGATAAAACTTACACAACATGTAAGCTGTTCCTGGGTACCCTTAGCTCTTAATGGATCTGTATAGTCCCTATATTGATGATAAAACTTACAACATGTAAGCTGTTCCTGGGTACCCTTAGCATGCAGCTGATGTTGTCCAGTATACTATCCAGAGTGACTTGGGTGCTGTAGGCCTGCACATCATTATAATACAGATCCCTGACAAAGATACAGACATGGACAAAATAAATATATATATGTGAGCTACTCTGAAAAATGAGTCGAAACACTGATCAAACTATAAAAGTGAGATAGTGAAAATCAAATACAACGTACAACTTGGTATATATACAGATCCCTGGCAAAGATACATGAAAGTTTATCTCATATTTATACTTATCATTTCAACATTTTCATGGCAGGTAACGTGGTTAGCCATTGGCTAATCTTCCCGAAGGCTCTGTGACGTAACGAAAGGACAAGGGGATAGAGGGGAAACCGGAGTGCCTTCAGCAAAACCTCTAGTTGTAAATAAGGCCATCTCATTAGCATGTGCAACCGGGAATCGAGTCCCGGTTGCAGTGGTGCAAGAGCGTAGTGCTTACTACTACGCCACAGCGTACTCCATAGTACCGTAATTAAAAATCTTTAATATGGGAAAATATGTTTCATGGCGCTGAAGAGTGTTCTCGCATGATTACAAGATTGGGGTATTCTATTAACCATGCGATATAGGTCCTGATTTGGGAAAAAATAGACCAATGGGATTTTTAGTTTCAGTTGACAATTTTTCAGATTTTATTTAAAAATCGTCCCATCATAAAGTTAAAAAATTCCCTACACATTTCTTTAAAATTCACAAAAATATTTGAGTTGGGAAATTTCTCCCGCTGTTTTTAAGTCAATCACTAACACCGAAAAAAAGGCTCAGACCACATATTAGGCCAAATAAAAATAAAAATGTTTATCATCCGGAATTCTCAAAAAATCGGAGGATGCGGGTGCATTTTTTAGCATTAGGCCTAGCCTAGGCCTAATTCAAAATGGCCAACATGAAAACGTTACGCGGAAATTATTGTAACAGCTCCTAAATCATCTTTCATGCAATTTGAATGTATGTTCATCATAAATATACAGTATAAATTATATTCCGATTGTTAACAAAGATTAAAATCAAATTTATTTCAATATATTTTTAATTTTTGATGACATTTTTGAAGTTTTTTTTTTTTGTTGATGCGGCAGGGAAAAAAGGATGCGGGCGGGGACGATAAACTTTTTATTTTGCCTTATCTATGAATATTGTGATTGTTGGCGGAGCCTGAAGCTTACACCGTAGGTTATCAACAATTAATACACCGCATTATACCAATATAAGGGGAGCACAGTGGCTAAGTGGTTATGGAGTCGGGTTGAGTGCCAGAGGTCCCGGGTTCGATTCCCAGCCAAGCACTGTTGTGTTATTGGGCAAAAACACTTTATCTCTTGCCTCAGTTTTACTCAGACTGGAAAAATGAGTACCAGCTTTGCTGGGGAGTTACCTGTGATGGACCAGCATCCTATTCAGGGGGAGTCAATGGCTCTCATCCGCTTACGCTACAGAAACCCGAGTTAAGCACCAGTATCTGATGGGCTGTCGGAGCCCTGGAAGGATTTAAGTAACTTAACATTGTTAGTAGAGTGAACTAGAAGTGTGCAATAAGGGGATAATTTGACTATTATCTAAGAAGATTGTGATTATTGGCGGAGCCTGAAGCTTAAACCGTACAAACAAAGGATCATTATCCGATGGTAACCTCAAGTTGAACTATCACGGATTCATACTAATCACAATCTCTATAGTATTCAAACATTGAATTATCATAACTACTTTATATAGGTACCTAAATAACCGTCATTGGTGGATTGTATTTATCAGCAACACCATCCATGACCTAATATTCGTAGCGATATGACATGTTATATTTAATTTAATGTATATATTATGATTGAATGTATATAATTTTTTTTTAAATGTTAAGAATAATATATGTACTATGTTTTTGTGATGATGTTGGTAGAAATCAATAAACTGAAACTGCCTCACAAGATTATGAGTTGGCTTCATAATATGTCAAACATGTCCATCCAAGACCTATTATTTGTAGTGATATAACACAGGATTGCAGAGTTGGCTTCATAATATGTCAAACATGTCCATCCAAGACCTATTATTGGTAGTGATATAACACAGGATTGCAGACCATGTTGCAAGCTATTAATTGTAGTGATTATAACACAGGATTGTAGACCATGTTGCAAGCTATTATTTGTAGTGATATATCACAGGATTGTAGACCATATTGCAAGCTATTATTTGTAGCGATATATCACAGGATTGTAGACTATATTGCAAGCTATTATTTGTAGCGATATAACACAGGATTGTAGACCATGTTGCAAGCTATTATTTGTAGCGATATATCACAGGATTGTAGACTATATTGCAAGCTATTATTTGTAGTGATATATCACAGGATTGTAGACGATGTCCCAAGCTATTATCTGTAGCGATATAACACAGGATTGTAGACTATATTGCAAGCTATTATTTGTAGCGATATATCACAGGATTGTAGACCATGTTCCAAGCTATTGTGTTGAACATTAATAAAAACATGTCCGTGTTTCTTCTCACAAAAGTTACTAGAAATATAACACATACATCGGATGGATTGAATCTTAAGAGTAATTGCATGGAAACTGTCCTACCAGTTCACCATAAATGGATTCATTTTATGACAAACTTTTATTAAATCCAACACAGTAGAAAACTTGATGACATCTCTATAAAATAGTTTGCAAATTACAAATAGTTACATTAATGGGTAGACACCTACACATTATAACACTAATACATCCACAACCATCCATATATAGAATCCCAAATACTTTAATATAAAACACATTTATTGCTGCAAATGTAAAGACATATATTACAGGATTTATATATATAAATTGATTGCGTAGCACCTTGTAATAACAAAGGTCATACAAGGTCATAAACCAGAGGTCAAATGAGGTCATTCAAAGTGACATTTGCTAATCATACACTGAACAACAGGGTTACCGTATATCTAAATACTTTAATATAATAATATGGATCAATTTCGATGGATTCTGTATATGTCTGAACTTTGATATTGAAAACATAATATTTTATTATGGTACCTAATAATTATGTGACCCAGCATATTGAAATGAGTCATAAGTTCATATTTGAGTACATTGAGATATATGCATCACTGTAAAGGTAATTTATTACATTTCCAACGACGTCTAACATGATATAAGTATAGGGGTATTTCATGTGGCAAAAACATATACAACAAAGAACACTTCTACTTCGGTAAATTACTGAGAAATAGCAGTTAAATATTTGGACAATTTTTTTTCTTCAAAATTCCTCCAAAATTCCTCCAATAATATTTTTTTTGTTAATTAAAACTTACCAGACAGAAAATGCTAATAATTATATAAATTTAAAGTTAGTATTTGTTTACCAAAAATCATGTTGTCAGCATTTCCCCTATATCTTTAAATAATAATGTGCAACAACTCATTTCAATGTGTTGGAATACACCATGATAAATGAGATATTATGACCTGAACAGAAATATCAACAGTTCCGAAAACAAGTTTGAACAAGGTCCGAAATAAGAACTCTTTCTCCAAATGGGCAAGATTTCTATAAAATACAATTATCAATCAATTAACACTATTGAAATATATTTTGATTGTGAACACATTTCCTTCTATTTATTAATGATAGTTAATGATGTAGGATATTTATATAATTGTAGCTAAAGTTGTATATATTCGTTGTCATATATGTCTGTATCTTGTTTAAATAAATGAATTAATAAAAGACTATAAATGTGTATTAACAAGAGATCAACCAATATATTGTATCTGTATAATTTAATATGTTTTTATTTGTCACATAACATTAACTATAAACTATAGTGGTAAAGTTGGAACTTGGTATTACTAATAAACAGAAACTTACATTTTGATATGGAACTAGGCCTATAGGTAATAAGTAATAATATGAGAGAACCTGTTACACTTGTCAGAATGAATGAAGTGACTATTAAGGAAAACATGACGACCTATTTGACTGGATTTAACAGCTACTGTGTACATGAAGTATTAGAACAGCAACCTTCTGGGAAGATTAGCTCTACCATAGCTAACAGAGTCACCCCATTAACGTTTATTATTATTATTATTATTATTATTATTATTATTAACCCTATTCTAATGAAATATCATGCTCCAAACCCCTCTATTGGGTACTAAATAGAGGGCAGCATATAAGATAACTAAGGTCTTTGGCATGACTCAATGTGATGTGGTGCCACCGACCACATACTGTAAAGTTAACAAGATGGTAGTCAATGCTGGTATTACTGAAACTCTTATTTTGTAGTAAAGTCATTTGTACACCCTTGGACTGCCAATTGTTTTTGCCATCAAATGGTAAATGGCACAGTCCGCTACCAAACTCCTTCTAATGGGTATTAATAGCACAGCCTGCTACCCCTGTTACTGCTTGATAAAAACTGTATTGCTATACGTGAAATAATGCATCACATCTTTTGTGATATGTCAGCAATCTGATCTGGCATCAATCTATGTTTTAGATATCTCCTGACTGATCCCCTGACTGATCCCTGCAGAGATGTCAGCAATCTGCGATGGCAGCAATCTATGTTTTAGATATCACATCTGATCCGCTGACTGATCCCTGCAGAGATGTCAGCAATCTGATATGGCAGCAATCTATGTTTTAGATATCTCCTGACTGATCCCCTGACTGATCCCTGCAGAGATGTCAGCAATCTGAGGTGGCAGCAATCTATGTTTTATATATCTCTTCTGATCCCCTGACTGAGCCCTGCAGAGATGTCAGCAATCTGAGATGTCAGCAATCTATGTTTTAGATATATCTACTAATCACCTGAACGAGCCCTGCAATGATTCAAGCTGCATAATTTCATACAAGTATCATATTAAATTATATAGTCACTTATTAAGACTGGCGTACTACTATTTCATATATAAAGTGCTACTGTAATACAGCTTAGCTTTACAAACCTGACTCCAGTTAATTAAAGAAACGTAATTTAATACAGCTTAGCTTTACAAACTTGACTCCAGTTAAAGAAACGTAATTTGACTCCAGTTAAAGAAACGTAATTTGACTCCAGTTAAAGAAACGTAATTTTAAACTAAGAAAGCGGTATGCATGTACCCCGCAACAAATAACAAAATATATCAACTTATTTAAAATGAGACGGTTTTCTGTCCAATGTTCATATCAAGTCTACATACAATATTGCACATTTGCTAGAATACATGTTAGAAGTAATCCATTTCAACTATCAGACAATAAAGAAAAAATCCACATTTATTGTTTTACAAGATGGGGATGTACACATTTAACTAATTTAGGCACGACCCAACCCATGCAATAATACAACCAAGATTATACCACCCTGTTTATAGCACCCTAACAATACCCAAAAATACACTTGATTTCTCACACTAGATTATTATTTATGAAAAAATCCAAGATTATTATAGTCAAATGTCTATATAAGTACCAATCATTCATGTTAGAAATTGACATTTTTCAAATTAAAATACAAACTTTGTTGAAGATCGATCAGATTCTACATTGATTGATCAGATGTCCTATCGCTTTTTAACGCAGAGGTTACATGAGCCACACACAGCCTCTGATATGCCAGTTAGAGCCACTGGAATATAATCATTATCACTCAGAAGTTATATGAGCCACTCACAGCCTCTGATATACCAGTTAGAGCCATTGGAATATAATCATCACTCAGAAGTTAAATGAGCCAATCACAGCCTCTGATATACAAGTTAGAGCCACTGGAATATAAACATCATCACTCAGAAGTTATATGAGCCAATCACATCATTTGATGTACCAGTTAGAGCCACTGGAATATAAACATCATCACTCCGTGTTTGATCTCATGACCTTGCCATCACAAGTACAACGCTCTTAACAATCAACTTAACGCGGATCTAAGATTAAAATGTATCATCCACTTTGTGATTTATAGTTTCCAACTAATTTGTGGCCTCCCTACTAGTAGGTACCAAGCAGTACTATATGAAATATCCTGGGTCCATACTGTAAATCTGAAAGGGCTCTGTCCATCCAGAATGGAGTACCCTTCTGATCGTCTTTTCCAGTCTCTGTGATCTTGTGCACATCTCGGCCACGTGGACGCCTGATGTCGTTTAGCGCCATCAAAAGCCGGTACCCCAGTCACAGATATTAGATTATAGAAAAGTCGCTGGTTTCATAGAAATGTCGCTGGTTTCATAGAAATGTCGCTGGTTTAACAGAAACGTCGCTGGTTTAACAGAAATGTCACTGGTTTAACAGAAATGTCACTGTTTAACAGAAATGTCACTGGTTTATAAACAGAAACGTCGCTGGTTTAACAGAAACGTCACTGGTTTAAAAGAAACATCGCTGGTTTAACAGAAACGTCGCTGTTTTAACAGAAACATCGCTGGTTTAACAGAAACGTTGCTGGTTTAACAGAAACGTCTCTGGTTTAACAGAAACATCACTGGTTTAACAGAAACGTTGCTGGTTTAACAGATACGTCGCTGGTTTAACAGAAACGTCACTGGTTTAACAGAAACGTCACAGGTTTAACAGAAACGTCACTGGTTTAATAGAAACGTTGCTGGTTTAACAGATACGTCGCTGGTTTAACAGAAACGTTGCTGGTTTAACAGAAACGTTGCTGGTTTAACAGAAACGTCGCTGGTTTAACAGAAACGTCACTGTTTAACAGAAACGTCACACGTTTAACAGAAACATCAATGGTTTAACAGAAACGTCGCTGGTTTAACAGAAACGTCGCTGGTTAACAGAAACGTCGCTGGTTTAATAGAAACGTCGCTGGTTTAACAGAAATGTCACTGGTTTAACAGAAACGTCACTGGTTTAACAGAAATGTCACTGTTTAACAGAAATGTCACTGTTTAACAGAAACGTCACTAGTTTAACAGAAACGTCACTGGTTTAACAGAAATGTCACTGTTTAACAGAAACATCACAGGTTTAACAGAAACATTTATCAATTGATGGATTGATCAAGTCTCCGGATCCATTGTCAACAGCATAAAGCCAAATATAATTACCAGGCTATCAAACTCCTAATCATGTGGTAACACCTAAGAATTTTTTTCTTCAAAGCAAACAGTTAGCTTTTTAATTTGAAAACATCCAAATCGCGTCAAATTTATTAATTGGATGACATAAAGTTGTAAGTATACTCATTTAGGATGCTTTCAATGCTGATGTTGTTTACAATCGTACATTTAAATACCATTGAGGCTAATTATTATTTTATTGTTAACTATTATTAGAATTGAGATCCACTTCAATATAATATCATCACTGTATGTACCCTGTGTAAGGGTTAATGTATTATCAACATAATATTCTGGTTTTACAGACAGGAGGGTTACATGTCAGTATTAATCATAATCTTGATAGAACAATCCGTCTAGGTATGATGTGAACAACAATCTACCTACAGTCGGGAGCACTCAATATCTGACTAAGTTCACTGCCAGAAGACAAATTTCCCCTACCCAATACAAAATCTTTGAAACGTCAAACATCAGAAATCAGGCGAACAATAAAACATTTAGATAAGTAAGTTAACTGTAAAACTCGGTAATATGAAAAAGCTTTTTTGCACCATACACTATAATTGAGGGGAACGGTCTTACTTAGAGAAGAGATAGTAAAGTCTAGCAATCTTGACATCTTTAGATGACGTCTGACAGACTACTAAGCCACCCCTTATTTATCCCGTTGTGCCACGCTCTATGGGTTCTCCTGCGATGATATTGATGATGCTATCCCCTGTGATGCTATTGATGAGTATGATGACCTTATCCTCTGATCCATCTCATCTTATCTATTCATCAGTCCTCTCTCTACTCTCAACCACCTACACAGCTGCTTCAAAGTCATCAAGGAGCCACCGTTATCCATCCTTCAACGATCTAATCACATTTCATGTGGATGGCATTGCTTGGAGGAATGTGTTCCTAATACTACTCAGTATGTCTTTATTTCACATCACAAGATGCATTTCACATCACAGAGATTACCATTTGTAGAAAGAGAGTCTCCATCATTATCTATTTGAATAAAGGGCGCCACACTACAGTACGTAATGAACGTCTTCAATCCCGATCTCAAGATATAGTCCAATCTTTCTTAGAGTCTTATTCTTAATAAAGAGAAACTCAATCATAATTTTGAATAGAGTGCCATACTATGTACATAGTGAACGTCTTCATTTCAAACCTCAAGATGTACTCCAACCTTTCTTGGTGTCTTCTTCTTTAATAAAGAGAGTATCCTTCCTCAATATGCAGAGAGTGTCGTTGTTAATATGTGGGTGCTTCATACTGGGTCTTCTTCTCTGTCCCCATACCGTCTGAGAAGGGGGGCTGCTGATAGTTATCATCGGACACAGGGCCTGCATTGTTAGGGTACGGGTTAGCTGGAGGCAGGGCATCATTGGTCTGAAAGCTAGGAACAAATGCTGTCTCGGAACCCTGCCTGTACTTCATAACAGCAAGAAATGTCAAACCACCCTGTTCAAATAATAGGAATATACAAAGAATGGGAATTCATCATTGTTTACATAAGAAATGTCAAATCACCCTGTTCAAATAATAGGAATATACAAATAATGGGAATTCATCATTATTTACATGCATGTATGCATGTACCTGTAAGTTAAAGTATTATATAGTTTTTTGTTTTTACAAACTAAAGAAAGTAAAGTTCATGCTAAAAATTAGATTATGTTAGACCTTAGTGAAGATTATTTTACCGTTAAATGCCAGCTCTCAGAAATGTTGGTACTACATGTATGATTCACATCTACAGCAAATGGGTAAGTGCTTCCTTGATCTTGATTGTCAGTCAGAAAGCGTGGCTTATCAACAGTTTGATGCAGCAGTGTGAAGCAAAGTCAGCACCGAGGTAGATGGTGGCTTATTGTGGCCAGGCATGTAATTGCTTAATGTCATCTTTTGTACAGTGTTCCCCTGCCGTCTATTAAAATCGTTGGCAGTAAATAAAGCCCTATCATTAGGGAGGGGCATTGTGAGATGGCATTGTGATATATGTGCTACTCCCTAATGACAACACCAGTGTTATCATTAGGGAGGGGCATTGTGAGATATGCCCCTCCTTAATGACAAAACCAGTGTTATCATCAGGGAGGGGCATTGTGATATGTGTGCCCCTCCCTAATGACAACACCAGTGTTATCATTATAGAGGGGCATTGTGAGATGTGCTCGTGCATGCATATGTGTGTGGAAATACCTTGACAAAGTAGCATGGTTAAGACAATAGTCAGCAAAAACAGTAACTTGTACTTTTTGGTGTCATACCAGCACAAAGTAATTCACAGCGGCACATCAGAGTCAAAAATTAACTGGAGCCCCCGAGTCCCATAGCAACCAGAAATTTGTGGTGTATGGTGTGCTAAATGATACAAAATCATTGGCATAGAGATCTATACTAGTCTACATTACACATTTAGGATATTTGTGAATATGATGTTACGCAATATCAAACTAAGCTTGACCAAAGTTGAAAATTACAGTAATTCATAATTTTTTATAAGATAAGAATTCATTTAAATTTTAAATTAACATTTGTAACTTGAACATTACACAAAAATAATGATTGAAAGTTTGATAGAAAAAATTGTATCATTACATCAACATCAAGAAGGAACCATTGATGAAGGAACTTAAAGTGATCCTAGAGGTACGCCAAAGTAAGACTGTTATAATTGATAATGAGAATATATTATAGTGACATCTAAGATGATTGCTTTTATGTCCAAAAATGTTTCACACATTCAAAAAAGTATAAAATAGCAATACAGTACTGTAGTATAGACATCTAGTGTATATTGTAGCTACAAGTGATGTACTATGGTAACATGTTATAAAGTAGACAGGTACATATTTAACACAAAAATCCGTTCAACCGTTTATGGTATTCCAATTTCAGTTAGGAGGACCACCAACATTTACGGAGGACCACCAGATCTAACATGATGATGGTCCTTCGGTCCACGTTGCTCTGAAAAGTTAATTTCAAGCCCTGCACATGTATTCATATCGATATGTCATGTGTCAGCCTTTAAGGTAATAAATTCCCATACACGTAGAAAATTATACATTTCATAAAAATCCCCCACATCCCAAATCCAGAGAGAAATTCCCCTCCACTTTTAAATGTATGTCGATACATCAGTGCCCAACCCCCTGTAACATCAATTGATGAGAAGCCAATCTGTATAAAAGCATATGGGGGGGGGGGGACACACAACTATCACGTCTATAGGGCCACCAATTGTTTGTGTTTAATACAGTTATTGACAGAATTCTCAGCATTTTATAGATTTTTGTATTGTTATTTAATAAACTGTAAATAATGGATTCAGACACAAGATTGTGACCCATTCTAACAAAACCACATATATTACCAGAAAGATTATTGATGTATTTTCTCGTCTGCATGATGCATGACCGGTTAGCTCAGTTGATAGAGCGTTGCACTTATGATCGCAAGGCCAGGAGTTTGAATCCGGAGTGATGATTATATTCTAGTGGCTCTAATTGGTATATCATAGGCTTTTGGTGGCTCATATAATATAAACGTTGAAAAGAGCCAGTAAACCTATTCCATTCATTACAATGTATTTAAAATGCTCCAAAAATCAAGTATGCCTACTGTAGGACATTCCTTCGTCAAGGTTGTCAAAATGTATAAACATCACTCACATTCATTTACAAACATTCATATTAAGAAAAAAAACAGTGATAAAAATTCAGGTTGTAACTAACGTCTATTTTTATACCCGGGTACCGGTTTTGGAAAACCTCCGGGTACCTGGGTACCCATGTTACCTTTTTATAAATTGATTTTGCAGCGAAATGGAATTATGACCATCAACCACTACGGAAATAATACATCGGGAGACGATCGTCAATAAAAATGTATTTTTGTATTTAAAAATAAATGGGAATCGGGTAGCAAAATTATCATACCCGGGACCAGACCCTTGCGGGAGGGGTTTGGTCCCATCCTGAATAAAAATGAAGAATTGCACTCCTTACTGATCGTGTAAAATGAAGAATTGCTCTCCTTATGATCATGTAAAATGGAGAATTGCTCTCCTTATGATCATGTAAAATGAAGAATTGCTCTCATTATGATCATGTAAAATGAAGAATTGCTCTCCTTATGATCATGTAAAATGAAGAATTGCTCTCCTTATGATCATGTAAAATGAAGAATTGCTCTCATTATGATCATGTAAAATGAAGAATTGCACTCCTTGCTGATCATGTAAAATGAAGAATTGCTCTCCTTACTGATCATGTAAAATGAAGAATTGCACTCCTTGCTGATCATGTAAAATGAAGAATTGCACTCAGTACTGATTATGTAAAATGAAGAATTGCTCTCCTTATGATCATGTAAAATGAAGAATTGCTCTCCTTATGATCATGTAAAATGAAG
>JAODAI010074556.1:0-11863 GCA_027575025.1 Scotoplanes globosa | reverse complement strand
TTTGGCCATTTTCCCAAAGGCTGACGGAGAGGTGAGGAATTGTAGACCACAATTGAAGTAACGATCATAATCCACAAGTTTAAACTTAGTCAGACTTTAACTCGCCCTTATCGAGACACCTGTATCGTATTTACAAGCCATATACTTGCTGTATTTTAACTTCTCCAGGTATGATGTCACGTTAGTCTTGTCAAAGACCTTTTTGAACAAAATAGAAGCTCCCATGTGGCTTGTAATTGTCAACTTCAAGCGTTCATATCTTGAGAATGGGATTGCCGATTTTAAACATTTTAGATTATTTTCTGCTCTACAATATCGGCCAACATTATTTCCAGGTTTGGCATAGCAATAAACTGTTGTAGGAACTTGGTAAATTTTCAAGAAAATCCACCACACATAACCAACGTGTGTTGCATTTTCTGCTTTATACCATACATGTATGATACATGTGTACAGTAGAGTTTCTACAGTATTATAATGCATTGGTATTTTATACTTCTTTGAAATATGTTTGAAATATTTTTGTACATAAAATCTATTACTGTATGTCATGATATATTCTCACTTTTCAATTTTAACATTCTAATTTGGCGTAAGTCCACTTTAAGTTCAGTTATGAATAGTTTCTCCTTATTGCTGTAATAAAATAGGCATACCTTTCACTTTATCAAACTATTCAATCATTATTTTTTATTCAATCATTATGTTCAAGTTTGGTTTAATTGAGTTTTTATTTTTCTAAACTAATTTATTGTTAAATACTGCAATTTTCAACATTAGTCCGTATGGTTTGATATTGCAGTGGTAATATCATTCACACAAACAAAAAATAAGTATCCAAAATGTATGTAGACTAGTATATAAATAAAAACTTTTCAGTCTTTTTCGAGTCTTGATCTACAGTATAATTTGATGTAGTAAACAGTTTATTGTAGAATGGCTCCTTATCTTTTTGTAAATGGCGATGTGATTGGCTATAATCTTCTCGGATGCGCCAGGCCTCCATGTTTGAGGAGCACCAGCGCTCCTTAACACATTGCAGTGCTCCTATACCTACATTGTGTGGATTTTTTTTTTTTAAATATTAAAAAAAAAATATATAAATATTTTTGGCTCTCTAGAATGAAGAATATGTATACTTTCAGAATATTACTACCAATACTATATACATCAGAATCGTCTTTGATCTTGAATATTTCAAATATGTTAAGAGGATGCTCCGAAAATAGCCTGTGGGACTCAATGTGTCACGTTTTAATTTTATACTTGAACTTAGATTATTGTGGGACTCAATGTGTCATGTTTTAATTTTATACTTGAACCTAGATTATAACAGACACCATTTTTTGTTTAAGAATTAATTTGTAATGTTCACTGGATGAAAAGCCCTTTCCACATTTAGGCAACTTGTGGCATCTTTCACTAGTATCCATAGTCTATTCTGCTCTGGTTGTCACTTTTATCAAATTGGGGGACCAACAACAAAAGTTACGGTTTCAAATTTCAGACTATGTAGCTTTCACAGTGCCTCCCACGTCCGGCACCTTGCAACATCTCGTGCCATCTTTCAATAACTATTCTGCTTTGGTCGTCTTAGTAGTTGCCGAATCTGACGAGTTCTTTAGAGGTGGGTCATTCCTCCTTACATAGTGCCGCAAGAACGACCGGGTAGCTCGTTCCCCTTGCTGTCGGAAAGGTAGGAAAACGATAAGATGGGATTGATCATTGACGATTGGTGAAGATGAAGCCTCTACTGGTCACAATGCTTGGGATAATGAAAATTACATTAACATTTTGCCAATTTTTATAGCGTAATGTTAAATATGCATTGATGATATTGGCAAGACGCAGTTTGACTTAATTTTTCTACCACAGTAGGCTAATGCAAATGAAAATAAAATGCTGCTATTTTTTTAACGGGAATGTTTGAGACGCATGGGTGGTTGAATAGTTGAAATTTGGATTATAGTGATGATAAGCGTGACTGGAATATTAAGTACGCCGCTTTTCATGATGAGAAAATTAGTAACATTTGAAATAATAAAAAATTATAGGGATACCTTGTTGATATGATGGTTTATGTATTACATATTAAGATTGTAAGCTAAAAAATATAGTATATTTGTTCTAATTTAAAATCAGAGTCTCTCAAAACCATAGGAAAATAACCAAGCCCAAAGCTGAATGTGGTGGAGCTCTAAGACAAATCAAAACAAGTTACCGCCCGTCTACGGAATAATCAAAAGTCTGTGCATTAAACTGGTCCCTCCACAATCACTTAACTCTCTCCAGTGAATCCCAGTAGCGGTCTCTATGGCAGTGGACACAGCCCCGCAACTATTTCGGTTCATAGGCTAAACCTGGTGAGGGGAACGTCCATCCGATGAGGACATAAAATGGCGGTATACCTGTCTCGTTTTTCTAGTCTGGCCAGCCTCTTTGCAAAGAGTAGGGAGATATTCCGGATGTTCATTTCTTTTTTATTTGTTTTGCATCGTTAAAACCCTGTATGATACTTGAATATGTGAATCAACGCAGCTAATCAGGTACTATGTTGCCCGTGATGGATTGGTGTTTTGGGTGTTTTTGGAAAGACTTCGCTTTACTTTGATCTTTGAAAGGCGCTCAAAATTGGAAACGGGGCCGTCTAAGTCATGGTAAATTTTAAATGACAATGAACCAAAATCATGCGTTAATGTTTATGGTTCGAAATAACATTCGATAATGCCGTCCAATGGTTTTATGTTCTTAACTCTAACTGTACTGGGTTATTTTGAGGCTTAAAAACACTCGGGGGGCTTCATCCCCCCCCCTCCTAAGATCTCGGCCACGTTGCCACCGATCGGCCTGAAAATGTGCAGGTTTATAAATAATCATGTTATGAACACATTTGTAATTATTGCATAATTGAATATGCAATATCCAGATTTTGACATTTTTCAGGAAAAGGCCATTATTTTCTAGATTAATGTGTAAAATGACTTAACCCTAATTGCACAGGGCTATTTTGGGGCTTCAAAACACTGGGGTGTGGGGCCTCAGTGTCGCATGAAATTGCATAAATGTTGCACCTGATTGCATGTAAGGATATGTACATGTCCCAAAAAATTCTGTACGCTACGTGCCATCCAAGGTGCAACTCTGCTTAGTTAATATATCAGAGTCAGACGGCTGATTTTTACTTTCCACCGTCCTTGTCAGAGCATGTCACATATTGTAATTGTTATTAAGAACAACATTCTAGTTTTCTGTAATAGTTTTTTTTAATTATACCTGTATGAGGAATGTCTTATCCGCAGCTTCCATCTCCCAGTCAGTTGTTCCGATGTAGACCGTGTCGATTCCGATGGTACGGTCAATGTCATCATCCTAAAACAATTATTACAACAATCGTACAATCATCGGTTATGACATAATTTTATATTTTATTTTGAATGAGCAATGCTTTAACCCTTAAATAAAGGACTGAATATAAAAGCAAATTACAATCTAAGCATACTGTCTACGCTAAAGTATGGTTTTCCAAAGACCTATAGTTTTTACAATTTAGGATGTTGTTATATTTTTTTGATTGTGAGTAATATTTTAAAGAAAACTTTTGATTTTTTCTAAAATATTTTTTCAAAAACAAACAAAGAACCCCCCCAATACCCCAAAGAAGCTCTGCCACAGGACTTATCGTACAAGGTTTTTTAAACATCAAATTGATTTCCCTTTAATCAGTATAATTATATAACGCCAAGAATCACTTTATATTTTTGATCCACAGTAATGATAGTCTGCGCTAGTAAAAGCCAATGTTTCTTTGTATTAAATGAGCAGTTTACCCTCAACAGAAAACTAATACTATTGATGTGTAGTATTTTTTTACCGTTTGCATGCTAAATGACCGATATCGCCGTTTACGGTTTTCAAAACAGCCATTCCGTGTAAACGACATTTTACCAAAGATTTCAAAACAAATTACCTCTAAATAACCACAGAATTCCCAAATCATCGGCCTCTTGTATTATCGCGTAGCACAGGTTTCCCAAAATATTTCCCGTACCGGGCCTATCGTCATTTAGAAATCCCCCAAAGATCCTGATTCTGGGAGTTGAAAATATCATCCCCTACGTTACTTACGTATACGGTTACCGTATACACTGTATTGCATACTGTATCCATGGGAATGTTTATTTTGTCCCCTCGATTCACACACATCGGCGACAGTTCGGATCCGAGTGTGAACGCAGCGCTGTGTGTGGCAGTTAGCCTCGGTACTATGCCGAATAGTATCGATACGGCCCGACAATGTTGAGTGGAAGAATCGAGTGGACAAACTATAAAGGAGATCGTATGAATTTGTTGTTTTGAATATTTGATTCATGAAACAGCTGCAGTAGTAGGTTGGTGCAGTAATCACAAGCACATAAACAAAGGAATACTTAGGCCTGCTTTTAAAATGCAATATGAAACATCAGAAAATATGCAAGGGGTCAGACTCTACAAGCTTTGCTAATTCTGTCTCCTCTACACATCATTTTGTATATACATATTATTGCATATCATTTATTAGATAAGTATATTAATTTGAATAATCTTGTTGTAAATATGAAATAATGATGATGATAGAAAATAAACTTCAAGCTTCAAATATTTAATCAGGTCTTCCTTTCAGGTTTGAAATACTGCAAGCCTACATGGCTAGACCTAAACTTGTTGCACCAATAGTAACGTTATGCCTATGCCTAACATTACAATGCTAGTGTAGGTTTTGGCATAAATTAGGCTAGACAGGCTTCTTTGTTTAATCGGTTACTGACCGATAAAAAATAATGTTTTTCGTTTAGTGAATTAAACACTAAAAAAACTATTGATGTGTGACCAGCGGTACAATATATGATCTGGAATACGGATAATAATGTAATTTTTGATGATTGAAACATGACACAATTAAGGACTTCTAAAATACACTTAGTATGTTGAATGGAAATCATTATAGTAAAAAAGGTGGTGAAGGGGGCATTGAAGGGGGCATGGTTGCCAAACTGATCCAACCTAAAAATTACAAATTATGTTCTCCCCAAAATGATATTTTCTTTCGTTTTACAGTGCATTTATATTGCTAATTATTTTTTTAATATTTGATGGGAGCGATTTTCGGGGATCCCCAAGGACAATACCTTCATGTTTATCCTCCAGCCCCATGAATTGGCTGGAGGATAAATATTTAAAATAAAAGTATTAAAACATTTTATCTTAAACACTTAATGGCGTTTTCACATTCCAGTTTACATTAAATAAAGTTTGAATTTCTTTCGTTTTTGCTAATTATTTTTTTAATGTTTTGTGGGAATGATTTGGGCCCGAGGATAATATTGAAAATAACTGAAATAATTGTCTTAAGATGAAATTTCACATGCCCTTTTATATTCCCAAAACTTTGAATTTGTGTTGCAGTGAATTTATATTGCTAATTTTTCTTAAAATATTTTGTGGGGGAAATTTGAGGGGATCGCCGGGGACAATATATTCATTGGGAGATAAATACTCAAAATAACATAGGCCTAATTAAAGATTTAGCCTTACCTCAATAAATACTCTCTTTACATTCACCAGCAGGGTTTCCTGAACCGACTTCAGAAAGTCTGTAACATTCCTTATTTCTTTGCGATTGTAGCCTTGAAACAGTTGCTGTATACTGATTCCTTTCTGCTCGGCAAAGATCATCAGCTCCCCGTAGTTTATCTAGGAATATTTAATGAAATATAAGCTTACCATTATTATACTCGACATGCCACTATACGAAAGGTGCACGATGGTGTACACGTGCCTAGGCATTACAGTTTCTGCCCATCAATCAATATCACTCTTATCAGGTTCTCTTAGCGAATTGAGATTTTCAAAATAAGCCCCACCCACTCATTAATATGCGAGGTATCACCGTCAAAATCAATAGGCTTCCTGACCGACTGGCAGGGTATCCATGTACCAAATATCAACTTAATCCGACATACGGTTATTGAGATATCGTGCTCACACCGTGCTCATGAGTGGGCTTAATTATGCAGTTTCCAGTGGTATACTGTATATTTTGTGACACCAATATAACACAGAAACTACATTATTATTGGATGTTTTGACGTTATAGTTAGATCATTTAGTTTGATTTCAGTAGGTTTGGTATTAATTTGGTATTACTTTTCGCAATCTTTTTGCAAAATTGGCTAGAAGAAATATCTCTAAATCTGAGGCCAATCTTACGTAAAATCAAAATAATATTTGTTTTGTGTCTCATTTCTCGGCAAATCTTGAACATTTTCCAGCAAATGTCACAGATATTCGATGCTAAATCTGCCCCAA
Source organism: Scotoplanes globosa (assembly GCA_027575025.1). Lineage (NCBI taxonomy): Eukaryota > Metazoa > Echinodermata > Holothuroidea > Elasipodida > Elpidiidae > Scotoplanes > Scotoplanes globosa. The sequence continues at coordinate 5,518 of JAODAI010074556.1, read as the reverse complement.
AATATGATTGTGTTGCTTAAATTTGTATTATATTGTAGATAATAACATTGTTGCATGTGTATCCAGTTAGTCTGCTAGTACATTACCAATACCATGGTAGTCAATTACCGCAGGTTAGGCAGCCAGGATAATAGGTAATATAGCCCACCGCTGAAACTATGCATCGGAAAATTACACTTTTTGATTTCTGCACCCTGGTGCGGGTGTGCGTGTGTGTGTATGATGCCTGGCTCATGAGCACGATATCTCACGATAAATCTCACGATAAATCGGATTAAGTTGATATTTGGTACATGGATACCCTGCGGGTCGATTAGGAAGCCTATTGATTTTGACGATGATACCTTGCATATTAATGAGTGGGCGGGGCTTATTTTGAAAATCTCAATAAATGGCTCGTTAACACTATATCTCAATAACCCTAAGTCGGATTAAGTTCATATTTGGTACAGGGATGTCTTGAGGATCGGTTAGGAAGCCTATTGACCTTGCATAGTAATGAGTGGGCAAAAATCTCAAGATATAACTCATGAACACGATATCTCAATAACCGTAGGTTGGGTTGAGCTGGTAATTGGTATGGGCTTCTCTGCATGAGAGTTAGGAAACCTGTTGATTTTAACGATGATACTTTGCATATTAATGAGTGGGCGGGGTTTATTCGTACAATCTCAAAGAAATGTCTCATGAACACGATAGCTCAATAAAATAACTGTCGGTCCGATTCAGTTGATATTTGTTACATGGATGCTCTGCTGGCCGATTAGCAAGTCTATTGATTTTGACGATGATACCTCGGATATTAATGAGTGGCCGGGACTTATTGCAAAAATATCAAGAAATGGCTTGTGAACACGATATCTCAATAAATGTAGGTCGGTTTGAGTTGATGTTTGGTATGGGCTGCTCTGCGGGCGTCTGTTAGGAAGCCTATTGATTTAACGATGATACCTCACACATTAATAAGTGGGTGGGGCTTTATTTGTAAAATATGATATGCTAGATACTAGGCTAATTTATAAAATACAGGCGAAACCCTCGCAATTTTTTGTTGAGATTTGGCCAAAATGATATTACATACGCCAGGGAACAAGCTTATCTGCTTTCGGTGGCGTTGCCATGCATATTAGTTAGTAGGCGGTGCTAATTGCAAAAATCTTGGCTTGTGAATGCGATATATTAATAACCGTAATTCGTATTGATTTAGTACTTGGTACAGGGATGATTTACAGGCGTTTGATGATATCTCTGCGGCTGGTATAAGTGAATGGACGATAGGTCAGGCTATTTTACAATGTACCCATGAGGCCCAAAATTGAGACAAGAAATCACCATACACTTTCCGTGTTAATTTTTTTTAAGTTAAAAAAAATAATCTGGGAATAAAAAATATATAATTTGGTACATTGTAAACTGTTGCTAAAATTTGAAGTACGGTATGTAGATTACACTATGAAATGTATATTTGGCCTGGGCTTGATATGACCATTGGTGCCCCTTAAATTGTAATGCAAGTGTGATGTTTCGTGAGATAAGTGGGTGGGGCTTTATTTGTAAAATATGATAGGCTAGATACTAGGCTAATTTACAAAATACAGGCGAAACCCTCGCAATTTTTTGTTGAGATTTGGCCAAAATGATATTCCATATGCCAGGGAACAAGCTTATCTGCTTTCGGTTGCATATTAGTTAGTAGGCAGTGCTATAATTGCAAAAATCTTGGCTTGTGAATGCGATATGTTAATAACCGTAATTCGTATTGATTTAGTACTTGGTACAGGGCTGATTTACGGGCGTTTGATGAGATCTCTTTTTAAGTTAAAAAAAAAATCTGGGAATAAAAAAAATATAATTTGGTACATTGTAAACTGTTGCTAAAATTTGAAACTGTACGGTACGTAGATTACACTATGAAATGTATATTTGGCCTGGGCTTGATATGACCATTGGTGCCCCTTAAAATTGTAATGCAAGTGTGATGTTTCGTGCCCCTTTTAAAAATTATGTCAAACCCTGCTGATGTATAAACTATGATTATCTGATTCACTGGCTGTTTATCACAGCGTGGCAACAGAAGACAATTTATGATACTACTGTACATAGCAACAGAGAGTCACTTGATTGAGAGTCTGCTCATTGGACGATGCATGCCATTACTCCCGATTGTCATATATTTTCACAATTCTCGTCTGATTCGGACATCTCTACAGGGATCTGTGTAAGAACTCCCAATATGTTTATTGCTCAGAATTGCTGAGACGTGTGCGAGCGATGTAATCTCGTGACATTTTTGGCCCCTGGATTGCTAATCGTCAGTTGTAAACTTGTCATAAATGGATTCCCTGCAGGTCGCGTTGATAGCCGGGATTGGTCAGTTCAGCGAGCTAAATACTACTCGATGGTCAGATCGCATAGTTGATTTGTAGCTACTGTTAGCACAGTGGCGAGCCTGTACGTAGCTCACAGTCAATATTTCAACGCTAGCAGCTATAAGCAGCTGCATAATAACGACAGTTTTTAGCATGTGCGCTCGCCAATGTCCAGAAACCGAGGCTAGTGGTGAGTGGTTTCTTCTTGTATATATTTTAAAGGCCTAAATGTAGGCTGACAGTGTAGTCTTATTATCACAAGCTTTATTATAACATAATTAATAATAAATTAATAATAATAATCAATAATTATATAAATAAATAGAAACAATAATACATACATTTATATAGTGCTAATTTTGTAAGATTCATTAGCGCTTTAGATCTTCAAAGTGCTTGATGAAAAAATCAAGCGTAATTAAAAGGAATAGTTAGTGGTAAAAATAGTGTTGAACAGGTGAGTTTTCAATTTATATTTGAAGGAGTTGATGCTACATGTAGGTTACTGTCATATTGCACCGGGCAAGGCGTTCCAGAGTGATTGGTCCATCCAGGAATTGTATATCGATAATCCTAATTATAATCATATAAATATTACAATAATTGTAGAACCGCTCAGTCAAGTAAAATAGTGGCGGGTGAATGACCAGATTTTTACTCCTGGTCGTCGGTCAAGTGGCGAGTTGGTTTTCGAAACCAGTGTCAAGGCCCAAACAACAAACCGGTTGAGACTCATCTTTCAACACTCCAGTCTCTGTAACCATTACTATTACCTTTAGATCTATGGTAAATCACAATCTATGGGCTGGCTGTAAGGCCCATATTGGCGACTAGCCTGGCCATTCACCTTTCAAATATTTGCGCATGTTTGCTGGTATTCAAACCGGGAATGTCAGCAGTCCCAAGCCTGATGCCCTAACCACTTGATCATCTTGACAACTGAATGCCTTAATGACAGTAAGTCAATGCTGTTGCCATGCATGTACTTTGGTATAAGTGTATGGCTCAGTGAGCATCGCAGCCATGATTGCTAAATCGGTACTGGTAATATTTAGTCAGGGCCAATGCTTTTTCGCTAGATGTTTTTAATTATTTTTTTCCCTGGTTTAATTTTTCCCTGGTTTAAGATTTTCAAATTTCATTTTTGAGCAACTGATGGATCATCCATAAATATGGTCAGGAAGAGATGCCAATATACTACAAAGTTTGATCAATGTGGGGTAATTTTAGATAATAACGTGACAGGTGCATGCAGTTACAGTGTATGTGTGGAAGTTTATCCCAATAATGGGCCAGGACTTGCACAGGAATATTTGTACGCCAAAAATCCTATGAAGTTTGTACGCAAATGCGTAAGTGCTAGATTCACAAAACATTCGTACGAAGTTCGTAACTTACGCTGTGTATGCGTACCAAAGAAGAAAAAGAAGTGACAGTTTGTTTATTTAATTTATATCCTACTTCTTTGGTGTTTCTTTAGAAAGGCTTCAAACCACATTCATAGGCAATTGTTTTGTTATGATAATTCTTTAGAAATAGCACCTGTCACGCACAATTGATTTTCCTGAGAAGAAGTTGACAACATTGATATGGAAAGTGTTTCAGAACACACTGTCTGCACACTGTGTGTACATTGAGCCTGTATATTGAACTTTATATCACAACGTAGAACACTTAATTTTGACAGTGTCGCACTTGAACAAAAATTAATCCGAAAAGTCGTTGATTATTGGACTATACTATGTCATGGAAGCCTTTATTAATTTCTTATCAAAGCCTTATAATGTGTTGCAACCGGATTTCCCATATCTTCAAATGCTCCATCACTCCGGCAACCGGTAAGTGTTATTTCTTCAATTTAGCAAGAAAATCGATGTTACGCCAGCCATTGGGTTTGCGTAAAGTTACGAATAAAACTAGGAACAATACTTTTTGAGAATACGATGTAAGGAAAATTACGTCGCGTAAGTAGACTTATACGCCATTTTGGCGTACGCAAGCTTTTCGAATACGGCCCCAGAGCTATGATCTTAGAAACAATTAGTTTCTAGAAATTTGTGAAATCTGATAGATAGATATACTACAAATTTCAATTATTAAATTATGGTCTAATTTATGACACCTGCTGACATACAGGTATAGTGCCTAAATTATACTCCATTTGATGTCCACAATATTTGGCCATGATCCAGCCATACTCTTAATACATACTACATATAGTAAGGCCTACATACATGTGGTATTCCATTGAGTTCTTCTGCCCTATAATTACAGGTATGTCCTATAATTATGTCCTCTAAGGTTTATAAATATAGCCTGACCCATTTTTTGAGAGTCCTTCATTGGTAAAGTTACGTATAAAGCCTTGGTACAATATTGATATTAATGGCCTCTGCTGAATACATAGCTTATGGCTAGCCCGCAATTTGGAATACCACCTGTTAAAAACATATGAAATTAATCAATAATTTATAGCCTACACTTTTGCCAATTCTAAAGGTGTGAATGATTATAAGTGTCTGTTCTGGTAGTGCATATACAGCCGACAGTATCTGTGAACATACAGTATACACTACAGTACCTGTGAACATGGATTGGCATAATATAGTAGGTTGTTTTTAACCCGCTCAACGTCTGCCTTGTTTGCACTAACCTCTTTGCACCGCCGCCCATTTTTACCAACACCGCTGCTATGTGACACTGACTTTTGAATTAATATTTTTTTCAAGTAAACAGGCTTAGATCAATTTATGTAGTACAGACAAATTATTTAGGACACCTTTTTCTGACATCAAAATGAGTATGATGAACCATTGTGAAGCTATGGAATATTATCTACGAATCTCTCCATCGCACCGTTGGGTCCATTGCTTAATGTTGATATCAGGCATGCCTATTCGATTTTTTTAACCCAAGCTCCCGGGTCACTGACGCACAGGAACCAGGAATGACGCTTGAAAATAAATCCCAGGGGTTATCTTGACCCTTTGGATTTTGGGGAATTTCTTTTGATTTTTTTTGGGGGGTGATTTTTTGGATTTTTTTTGGTGGGGGGCTATTGACAAAATGTATGAGCTCATACTAAGCTAGTAGTACCATTCAATACTATGATAAATTGGTATAAACGATCGGATGAATGGCTTAAACGG
>JAODAI010074445.1:0-11863 GCA_027575025.1 Scotoplanes globosa | reverse complement strand
ATGGCGTAACGTCGATTTTCTTGTTAAATTTTGTTGAAGAAATAACACTTACCGGTCTCCGGAGAGATGGAACATTTCAAGATATGGAAAATCCGAGGGTAACACATTATACGGCTTTGATAAGAAATTAAAGGCTTCCATGACATAATTTAGATTTCAATAATCAAACGACTTTTCGAGTTAATTTCTGGTCAAGTGCGACACCGTCAACATTATGTGTTCTACTAACACTAGTGTGATATAAAGTTCAATGTACAGCCTCAATGCACACACATATGCAAGGTAGTGTTCTGAAACATTCCCTTTCCCTTTCAATGGTGTCAACCTTTTTTCAAGAAAATCAATTGTGCGTGACAGGTGCTATTTCTAAAGAATTACCATAACCAAAGACTGGGCTATAAATGTGGTTTGAAGTCTTTCTAAAAAAATCACCAAAGAAGTAGGCTTAGACCAGATAAACAAACTGTCACTTTTTTACTTCATTGGTAGGTATACACAACTTCGTATGAAGGTTTTGTAAATAGCACTTACGCATTTGCGTACCAAATTCGTAAGATTTTTGGCGTACAAACTTTCCTACGCAACTCTTTGTGAATACGGCCCCAGGGCTATACAGCTCTTGATACTGTATTTAAGAACCAGTGTGTCACACACACCGCACATCTTTCTTGCTAAAATAATAAACCACAACACAAATCAATCATAACTGCCTATATCAAATGTTTTCATTTGCTCAATATATTATTCATATTTTCTCAGCACATTGCTTTCTCGTCTACAGTGGCACACTTTCTAAAATGTTTATTTCATTGTTTAATACTGTAAGTCTGTAACTGTTGCCTACAAATGTGCATGCAATACATTTGCATGCAATACATTGCATGCAATACATTTGCATGCAATACATTTGCATGCAATACATTGGCACGCAATGCATTTGCATGCAATACATTTGCATGCAATACATTGCATGCAATACATTTGCATGCAATACATTTGCATGCAAACATTTGCATACAATACATTTGCACGCAATGCATTTGCATGCAATGCATTTGCATGCAATACATTTGCATGCATTACATTTGCATGCAATGCATTTGCATGCAATACATTTGCATATATTTGCATGCAATGCATTTGCATGCAATGCATTTGTTTGCAATACATTTGTCTGCAATACATTTGCATGCATTACATTTGCATGTAATGCATTTGCATGCAATACATTTGCATATATTTGCATGCAATGCATTTGCATACAATGCATTTGTCTGCAATGCATTTGTCTGCAATACATTTGCATGCAATACATTTGCATGCAATACATTTGCATACACTACATTTGCATGCAATACATTTGCATACAATACATTTGCATGCAATACATTGGCACGTAATAAATTAGTATAAAGTATAGAAAGACTTAATTGAAAATGACAAGGTTGATTTGATTGGTTGAGTGTAATTCCTGGCCATTTCTAGAGACCAAGGTCACGTAGTCATATAGATCTACACCCAAAGCACTATTATGTAAGTGAGTTTTTGACAACTGTTGCAGGATTATAGTCACGATTGGTGGATTTATTGATTAGGTTCCTGGTCGTTTTATACGATAGAGTTATCATGACTTTGATATTGATTTAGTAATTTCTTAGGCTTCTGGCCCTTTTCAACGAAGATTAATTGATTGATTAGGTTTCCTGGCCCTTTTCAACGCAGAGGATATATGAGCCATCCAGAGCCATTGATATGAGTTTTATACTATGAGCTACATAAACCCTTTGACACACCAGTTAGGGCCACTGGATAATAATCATTGTTACCCGTTGTTTAACTATACTGCGATCGCAAACTGTACAATGCTCTGTCCACTGAGCCAACCGGTCATGCAGACAAACGTTTGATTGGTTGATGTATATCCTGGTCACTTCCGACAAACCATGGTCATGTTGGTTCGTTGTGTTTAACGGCTCATTTCTAACCTTCCTGTGTAATAGCGCCGTCCTCAGAATTTTTTCCTTGTCGAGGATCACTGGATTGTTGACCATGCTCGAATCCCATACGCTGAACATCAAGCGGGAAGGCAATATGTACCATTCTTACAGTCTTCGGTATGACCCGACCTCCAGGTGTCTCGAACCCTAGCGGGCACGAAACCAATGGTCTCCCGGCTTGCAGGCGGATGCTCTAACCATTGTACCACGCTAGCCGGTAGATTACACAGACACTCAAACACTATATGTTAGTGAGTTCTTGTAAACAGTTTATTGACATGCAAATTATGTCTACTGTCAACGGTACAATGGAGCCAAATTTCAAGCAAAATAGTTGGGACAAAATATTAATAGGCATAATTTGCACCACGGCAGATCCGGTATTATGTAGGCATTCTTTATTTTAACATAGGAGAGGGTGTCCTTCAAAATAAATCACTTGTGCAATGGAATATGACAAAATCACACTAAAAATTTCAGTGATGACCTAGGTCCGACATAATAAATGTTAGCGATGACATGTACAAAGCGAACGGTTGATTGATCATGTCACTGTGTCCTTTTCAACAACTGTGTTAAATAGAGCCACCCCAAGACTTCGGTGCACCAGGTAGATACACTGGAATGTAGTCATCAATACTCAAAAAGCACCTGATTTTTGAACAAATTGTAAATCTTGTGATTTTGCATATATCAATTGCCGGGATGTTGGGAAATAATTATGCTCGCAAATCCGAGTTGGTCCACATCAACGACTGAAAACAGCAAAAACAGCAAACCATAACTACTGGTGTTTGTATTAATATAATCTATTAACTATGTAAATAATTTGACACTCTTGAGTTGCGAGAGAGAGAGATAATTTATTAATGACACATCAACAGCGAGGTTATAATAGTGCCAGATAGGTTAATTATATTCAATTCCTATGTAGGATTAACGATACAAACAAATAAAAAAGGAATGACCATCCCGGATAACTCTCTACTACTCTTTGAAAAAAGATGACCAGATTAGAATAACAAGACAGGTAGTCGTGCCCCGGGACCACCATTTAACGTCCTCATCCGATGGATGCCCCTCACCAGATTTAGCCTATGAACCGACATGGTTACCGGTGTGTGGCCACCCTCATACAGACAGCTACTGGGAGCCACTGGTGAGAGTTGAGTGATTGTGGAGGACCAGTTGGTAATCTATCCGTTGGAATTATAAATTTCAGATACTGGTTTACAGTACAACATGGAAGATCGGGTAAAATGTCAACACACTTCAATTTCAGTAAAGATATAACTTTTGGATCGGAATTTGTTCAAATTTATACAAAATTCTGCCTCGCTGACTTACAAAATAATATGTTCCTAAATTGAACACATGAAATGAATGGTCTCCTTTGTCATATTACTCTAAAATGTATACTGTACGCCCAATAGTCAACATAATAGGATGAGTGATCTGCTGCGTTTTAACCCCTTTTAGATCATAATCACTGGTTCATCACATTCGTAAGTTATAGATGATTTAGAAATTTCCATTACAAATCAATGAATATTTTAACTTTCTCGGTGTTTGCCAGATTTATGATGCTGATCGAGTGTTATGAGATAGAAGAGGTAGTCCTAAAAAATGTATCTCCAGTACAATGGAATATATCACCAATTCCAAAATGAAACAAATGATCTGCTCTTTCTTTTTAAACTGATATCTCAATAGAGACTCTGTACGTTACACACCATTCATTGAAAAGTGGATCCGTGCCCCATGTGTGTGTGGTGAACACGTTGCATAGTCATTAGTAGTATATAGTGTTGCTGATTGGCAGAAACAGTTGTTGTCGACTTAATCTGTGTCGGTTATTGACATTACGACCATCAAAATGGCCGCCGGTCCAGTAGCTCTATATGACAACGGGCCGACAGAATACCCGACCTGCCGTGGCACATCACACTATAGTACTGTTACCTCCTAACAAAATAATTGGTCAATTTTGTTTAACCGTTCATTGCTAAAACCGTGGTTTAATAAGCGCCGTCCTCTTATTTCCTGGCCGAGGATCACTGGATTGTTGACCAAGTTGCAATATTGTACACTATCGTCAATAGTTACTTGATTGGTAGTGTTTAAACGGCTCATATTTAATTCGCTCAGAAGTTTTGTGGTGCTGTCCTCAGAATTATTTCTTACTCAAGGATCACTGGAATGTTGACCATGCTCCAGATGGTGTACTATGCTGAACATCAAAGGAAAAGACAACATGGACCATTTCTAATGTCTTTGGTATGATCCGACATCCATCTGTCTCAAACTCTCACAGACCCAGAAGCCTACCCAGTGTATCGGCTTGCAGGTGGAAATTCTACCGTTCCGCCACGGTAGAGTTATATTTGGAACCCTTTTGAAGCTCTCGCCTGGTACCCTTTTTCCAAGTTTTTTCCATGTTGTGACATCAAGTGAGAGCTCTGGTGTGATCCGACTTCCATCGGTTTCAAACTCTCACAGACCCAGAAGCCTACCCAGTGAATAGGCTTACAGGTGGAAGTTCTACCGTTCCGCCACGCTAGAGTTATATTTGGAACCCTTTTGAAGTTCTTGTCTGGTTCCATTTTTCCCAAGTTTGTTCCATGTTGTGACATCAAGCGAGAAGGGGGTATATGTCTCGTTTTTTAAAGTCTTTGGTGTGACACAACCAACCATGGTTTTCTGTCCACATCAGAACAAATTGTAGTCATCGCGATTACGATATCGCATGCTGCTCTTGAGCACTTGCAATGCAAGGGGTGACAGCAAAGGGTCTACATAGGGAGTTTACATCCCCCATTGGGAGGATATATCCCCTGTATGGGAAATTATTCAATATCAATCAATTGTTAGCCTATATAATAGGCATAAGTTAACACAATTGTACTCCTCTCTCTGGGCCCGACACAATATACCACCCTAATCAAAGTACATGCATTGCATATATACAGTATTATTTCCACAACATACGTTAACTGAAATGATTAATAGTATACTGGTAACTTCAAATTACCAATTGTTTGGCTTATTCTTGGCGTGTTTTAATCATGTAACGCCATCTCATAGTCACAGTTGGTGTGATATTATAATATCAGCATGGAAATCACGTATAATTTTACGACGGTAAGCAACCACAAAAGATAAATAAGTCAAAGACTTTCAGATTACAACTTCAGTCGGGTGGCAAATCCATTTCATATTTTTTTAAGTAAAATTTGATTTATTTAATCTGAATTTGAGAAAGTCGTTGACCCGACCCTAGATTTGGACCCAGAATCTCCCAACTGGTCAGCTTCGTAGCTTTGGAAGTCACCAACCTTATATGCTCGGCCACAGCACATTGCTGTAGCATTTAATAGTGCAGTGATCAAAAGGTGTAAACACAATATAATATCTGTGAAAGGCCTGGTCTCAAGTCAATATTATTATCCCTATCCCATATTGTTATACACACTTCAATATTGAAAATTGGTCCGCAAACCTAAACCATAATACTACACAAAGAATTGGTGACCATAATTACCTTAAAGTATATATACAGGACAGTCTCTTACATATCCCTGATATATACAGGTACATACTTCAGCCTATCCAATGTCATATTCTAGTGCTCAAACTTCAGTTTATTCTCTCTTAAAAAAGTCAAACCCTTCCCGGGCCCGTAGGCCCATCAGGTGCTGGTGCTTATAGCTACGGTTTCTGTAGCGCAAGCGGATGTGAGTCAAGGACTCCCCTGGATGGGACGCTGGTCCATCGCAGGTATAACTCCCCGGCAAGCTAGTACTCATTGTTTCGGTCTGAATGAAGCTGAGGCAAGCGGGATAAACTGTTTTTGCCCATTAACACAACACAGCACTCGGCCGGGAATCGAACCCGGAACTTCGGGAACGGAAGCCCGACTCCCGAACCACTTAGCCACCCTGCTCCCCACTTACTCTCTCTACTACACAAAATAAACTAAAAATATCACCATTCACATTGCCAAAGTAAATTACACAATTATAATACAATATAACAAGATGAGATGCATAACGAGCTGGTTGGTGATCTATATCTTGGCCTACAACGCAGATGTTATATACAAGCCACCCAAAGCCTTTGATATACCAGCTAGAGCCACTGGAATATAATCATCATCACTCCATATTAGAACTCCTGACCTTTCGATCACAAGTCCAACGCTCTATCAACTGCATTAAAGTTTCATTATTAAATGCACCCTCACATAATATGGGCCAACCGGTCTGCCACAGCACTGGTAGAATAACAGTTAGCTACTGTCCAGGAGAAATTTCCAGTTCATTCCAGTCAAATTTCTGACTGGTTCCATACAAAAATTGGTTCTTTCAAAGGGTTCAGACCAGGAATTAGTTGGAGTTTATACACAAAGTTCAACTGGATCCCACTGGAAGCCAACTGGAAATTAGTAAATTCCTGCTTGATATTAACACCCACCTTTTATATAGCGCCATTTCACATTGAAATGAATGGATTGAAATGAATGGATTGATTGACTGATTTGGTTTCCTGGTCCTTTTCAACACAGAGGTTATATGAGCCACTCAAAACCTTTCATACACCAGCAAGAGCCACTAGAATATAAACATCATCACTCCGTATTGGAACTCCTGACCTTCCGATCATGAGATTGTTGAACATGCTCCATAATTTATGCGCTGAACATCCAATCATTAATGTACATGGTTGGCACCAGATATTGTCATATCCTGTCATAAACGCTACAAATGTTTCCAAAATGTGAATTCTAAGACAGCACTTTGCTCATTCGGTGAGCCGGTTCGGTGTGCTGAAATTATTAGCATATGTGATGCACTATGGCAGATCAGTTATTATGTTGGCCCTTAGTTATATTAAGATATTTATTGTTGTCAAAAGAAAAAGGAGACTGTTATCCTTATTTTTATACAAAAAGCAAGAAAAAGTATTTTTTCAAAGTTACTTAAATTGATTATCCCTCTCAATACCGTCGCTGCCGTTCACTTTATTTTTCCGGATTTTGTACATTCGAGTCGCCCCTATGATATTCAAACCGGTTGAAAACGATTTATCACACAATTAGCGTTATAATGGTGTACAGCTTCACAATGGCTAATATTGACAGTTTCTAAGTTATTCAACATACAAAATCTGGGAATTCAGTTCACGGAATAGGCATGCATGATATCACAGTTAGACAATGGGCCCAACGATGTGATAGAGAGGCTCGTAGATAATATTCAACAACTTCACCATCGTTCACCATATATAATTCATTTTGAAGTAAGAATAAAGGTATGAGTGTCCTAAATAATAGCTAAATAATACTTCTGCACTACATAAATTGATCAGAGCAGGTTTACTAGTAAAAATAATAATAATAATTTAAAAGTCAGTGTAACATAGAAGCTATTTCAGTAACAATGGCTGGCCGTGGGAAGCATACAGTGTAAAAATGGCTGGCATTGATAGGGTTAAGTCATTTGGTCATATTCCATTGCACATTACGATATATTTGAAAGGAAAACCTCCCCTATCTCATAATGAGGAATGCCGACATAATACGCGATCTGCCGGGGTGCATCACATATTATAGATTTTATATAGTGTTAAGGGTGGTGGTCTTGGCCAATTTGATTGATTAATTAGCCCCCGTGGGATTTTCAACTTTATGATTTTAGACAGTAAGCGGTGGTGCTATGCAGTTATTAACCCTTTGACTGCCAACTTAATTCCAGCAGCACCGGCGATCACCAAACGCAAGCGGACTGATCATCGTTGTGCCGTGTGCGTCAGTGCGTGGCCGACTCGTTTGGCTGCGCATAGGGACAAAGGCGTTCGCATAACGTCAGCGCGTCCATGACATATTTGGTGATTCGTGTGCTAAACAATCTCGGGAGCCTGGGCAGCTTCGAGCCGCGGGTCAGAGCGACCAGACGTGTTTCGTTTTCACGCCCGTCGGCGCGTGTTGACACGCTTCTGGCAGTCAAAGCCTTCCATTATTACACAATACGCACGATGATTTCTATAGTAGTAGTAATTCTAACATTGGTTGACCCCCGACATTATCAAACCGTGACGTCACATAGATTATAACATGGCCCCGAATTTGAAAATAAACACTTCAATATTCTATATTATATATTAATACTTTCTTCATCATCTTGCCTTTACCACATTGAAAAGTTAGAATCGGTAGTAACTAAACGTAATGATTGTTGATGTGATATTGCACAGAAGAGAGTCAAATTGTTCACTTTCCATGCCAATTATATTACTGTCACAAAACCACTTTAAAGGATTCAATACTTCCATGTATAGGGGGGTACTACGGGACATCATTTTCCTAGTTGATGATCACTGCAGAAGGCGACGTGTACCATTGTTAAAAGTACTATACACACACTATCTAGTGATACTCTGTGGTACGGTGAATGCTTCAACAATTGTAATTAATAACGGATCATTTAAAACAATGGTCGTTGATTAGCACCACCCATAGCCCTATATCTAGCTGCGGATCACTGAACAGTGGACCATGCTCCAACCATGCTCCTAGTGTTGTGAAACAGCAGGCCATGTTCTATTGATAAATTGTGTAGCTGGACCGGAAGATAATTGAGAACAAGCTTGGCTTCAAATAAAATGGAAAAGTTCCCTTTCCCCAGGACTTGAGATCGGTCCCTAGAGATTTTACATTAAATTAGTTAGTTTAATGTCTTCAAAAGCACAGTTAGTTTTAATAACTGTGGCCTAATATATACACAACTGTCGTTTCAATCACATATTACAAAGATCTCCCTTGTTCGGAGCATTAAACATGGATTCAACCTGTTCCAGTGTTAAAATGTTAACAAAGAGACCGGAACGTAATCCACAGCCAGTGGTCTCCCATCTAAATTAAGATCACAGAACGCCACAAACAGCCTTAGCTACCCTAATATAGGATACCGAAAAATGTATGTCCTAACTAGGTTACTGAATCAAAGACCTCACAGCATCAATAGTACACTCTCTCTCTAAAATGTTCCATGTTAAAATGTTTAGAGTGACCGGACCGTAATCCACTGCTAGAGATCTCCCGAATAAATTAAGAATAAAAAACGCCACACACAGCCTTAAGTCAAGGATCGAAGGTCTCGCAGCATCACCGCTCTTCCGCCACCGAACTAACCTCTCCAGACACCAGGCGTTGTCTCAGGACTTACGCTACGGACATATTTTACTCTACGGCGTACGAGCAACATCTTGCTTTACCGGTGTGATGCATCCTAGTTATTCTAAAGTTGCTAAACACTGCAACAATTGACAATTTAAATTAAAATACTAATAAAATAAATAACCTGTACGATTCATTGGCAAATACTCATTCTCAACACACATAGACCCACATCGTCGTGCAGACCTGAGAACAGCACAACGTACATCCTCCGATTCCAAGCTCAGCTGCATCACTCACAGTTGACAAAGATTGCTAAATCAGCGCCAAGTTGACATATATTCACCCCGTGACAATCACGAGCATGCTGCCGTAACCACCGGGTCATCTAGCCTTGTCATTGAGACAACCAAGAGCCTTTGCAAGCCTGGTTACGGATACTGCATACACATTGATATCATCACTGCGTTAATTAATCAGAAAGACCTCAACACTCTTACCACTGAGCTTACCTCTCCAGACTCCAGGATTAATGTTGGAATTCACATATTGTGATCAAAAGCCCACTTGACACACCTTGCCTTTAATAATGGCGCCATCCTCGATCTGATTCTGAGCTTTACGCTACAATCTCCAAATGATTCAAATCTAGCCATAAAATAATTAACCCATCTGATTCATTGGCAAATACTCATCCTCGACACATACTCCGGTCGTCACGCAGACCGGAGTCCAGCGCAACAGCACCGTCCTCGATCTTATTCTGAGCTTTCCGCTACAATCTCCAATTTATTCAAATCTAGCCATAAAATAATTAAGCCATCTGATTCGTTGGCAAACACTCATCCGCAACGCAGAAGACCACGTCGACCACGCGGACCGGAGCTCAGCACAACATACCTCCGATTCCGAGCTCAGCCGCATCTTACACGGTTGCCACAGTGGACACCAATACACCTCCGCCACTTCCAAAGGGCAACAGGTAGCCATCAATGGCGCCCTCAACTTGGCGGCGATTCTTCGTCGGCGCTACCCGATTCACGATTCTCCGTCGTCGGCGGCAGCCGATTCATTTGAGTTTGATGATCGGGAAGGTGTTGTGAGCGCTGAAATCAAAGTTGGGCAGCACCTTGCTGTCTCTCTTGTGTCCCCCGACCAGCAACTTCATCACGACGCTGTTGGTCTTGGCCACTCGGATGATGGTGCTGGTCTGCGATGAAAAACAGAATATGCGGTACATAATTGAGAGTCGTAAATCGGTGGACGCTGTATAACCCTATTGTAGTGACTCCCTAACTTCTGAAGAAGGTATACATGTCGGAACCCAGCTGCTATTAAAATTGTGGCAAAGAATATTTTTTATTGACTTGACCCATTGTACTGTTGACAATAGAACTACTTATCTATGTCAATAAAATACCAATTACACACCGTACTTGAAAGGCCTTGACCAATTCAAGCAATTTAACGAGTGTGCTGTGTACACTGAAATGTGAAAGAACCACGACTTTGGTAATCAGACAGTCGTACCACACACCGGGATTTAGCAATAGGCATTGGGGAGCGACATGAAAATAGACAAATTCCAAAGGAGACTTTTAAGACAATTTGTATACACCAAATGGAACAATAATAACTGGATCACAAACGAAGAGCTCTATACACCACAACCAATCAAATTCCATGGTCAAAGAAAATCGTTCGCAGGCGATTATGCTTATTTGGTCACATCGCACTGCTAGAAGACACCACATAAGCAAAGATTGTCCTGAAAGAAGTGTTACGTCCAGCCAAAAACACACAAGGACGACTAATCACAACCCTATTAGAAGTAATTCGCAAACAATTAAGAGATCCGGGCATGTCGTTTAGATGAGACTCGACCTACTACTTGTACGAATAGCCTTAAGAGGCGTGGCTTAGACGGTGCCTTACTGATGCAAGGACTTGTATAAGTACAACGTAGCATACTATGACCGGATGCCATTCCGGACGTCAATCAATGACCCTTCCAGGGCTTGAACACTCAACCATATATGTTCACGAATCCAGAGCAATCCCACTAGGCCACGGCGGCTAGTACTAGTAGGCCTATAGTAGGTCGAGTCACGTCCAATGATGGGTATATAAAGCGCCGTAGGAGCTTATCACTTCATTGTCCTCGTCTATTCGATATGCTCTGTAATAATATCCCTCCACCCAATTCGATCATGCGCAAGGTTCATTACATCATCAAAGTTGTTAATGTTCCGACCTTTTACTTTAATGTGCCAAGCAATGTGGTCACCGGTCTTCCTCTCGGTTTCTTCGTGTATTTCAGTGCTTCTCTCAGTGGGACTTTAGCTGGGGCGTAGTCATGGAGTCTAGAAACATGTCCAAAGAAACGTATTCTTCTATGAGCTATTATAGATGACCAAGATGTCCGATTTGTTTGACGGTATAGTTCTTAGTTTGATATCCAATTATTGTTTATCCATCTGATTTTAAGAACATTGCAAAGAAGTCTCCTTTGAAAAGTGTCGATTTTGTGGTCCATGGCTTTAGTTGTTCCGCACAATTTGCAATTATATAAGAAAATACTCTTGATAAGAGCATCGAAAATTCGAAGTTTTGTACATTGACCTATATTCTTACTATTGAAAATGTTCGATAGTGAGTGGAAGGCACCATTTGTCATACCAATTCTGCGGTT
>JAODAI010074444.1:0-17893 GCA_027575025.1 Scotoplanes globosa | reverse complement strand
TCGGAATTTTTTCCTAGTCGAGGATCACTGGATTGTTAACCATGCTCCAATCCCATACACTGAACATCAAGCGAGAAGGCAACATGTACCACTTTTAAAGTCTTCGGTATGCCCCGACCTCCAGGGGTCTCGAACCCTCGCTGGCACGAAACCACTATCTTGTCTCCCGGCTTACAGGTGGATGCTCTAACCATTGATAAATAGCTGGTTTTGCAGGCCCCGTAGTAATCAGTATACTAATAAGCCTTAATTAAGGGACCCAGTCTATGCTGATGCTAAGTCACCCAATAACAAGGAGTGGCCCTCCATTTTGAGAGGTGAGTTAGCTCGACGAAAGAGAAAGAGATATAATTGCTTAACGGCACATCACCAGCGAGGCTATATAGGTTAATTATATTCAAGTCACATTGAAAACGATACAAACAAATCAAATGAATGACCATCCGGGATAACTCCCTTCTCTTTGCGAAAAGATGGCCATATTAAAATAACGAGACAGGTATAGTTCTGCCCCCGGAACACCATTTTACGTCCTCATCCGATGAATTTGGTTTAGCCCTGAACCATATATTATACCACTAATACCCGCTGGTGTAACTACTGTGGACACAACACTAGAATGTATAACCCAGCTGAACCGTACATATCTGATCAATTGGCTGGCTTTGCAGGTCCCCGTAGTAACCGCACTCATACTCTATTAAAATATGGTGTCATAGCAGGGACGAACCCACCATTTGGTGTCAAATCTGATACCATTTAGTGTTAAATTAAAAAAACAGCACTAAAATAGTGTAACATTTTGACACCATATAAAGTATCGTCCCTGTTCTGACCCTATTTGGAGTCAGTTTTGACACTTGTAAATTTAGAGAATAGGCCTATAAGCATTGTGGGACTCCGTATATATGCTGAAGTCAAGTCACTTAATAAGCTACTCAGAATAAGTAGAAATAAAGAAATGGGAGTAAAAAGTCCACACACAATAACAAAGTGTGGCCCTCCATTTTGAGATGTGAGTTGGCTCAACCATAGAGTGTTCGCTTGATAACGGAATGGTCCAGATATCGGTCACTTCGGAGTCCTTCCAAAACTGTTAATTGCGATCATCAATAGGTATAGTTGTTGTTCATCAGTAATTATCATTATGTCCTCTATCCACTGGGGAAACGACCAAACACTGATGTACCTGCATGGTCGTCCATCGTATGGTCAGATCGGGACGTTAAAAGGTTGGTAACACGATTAATATCATAACAAGTAAAACAACGTACACAATTATTGGACTATCGACAATATATTGATTGTTTCATATAGGCCTGTTTTGTCCCGAGATTGGATATATACACAAGGAGGACAATTAATTATAATGGATATAAACACGGTTGTAGAATAAATAAATTACAATTAAGAATATCATGCTTTACATTAATAAATAGCAATACATGCACAATGTTCTTAGAATATATACATCTAGATAAATAAATATATAAATTATTCAACACCCCATCTCGTTATATTTTGAAATGTAGTATATGGGGCCAGCCTAAGTAATATATAGGCCTACATATAATACAATATATTTATTACATCTAATTTTGCGTTGAACATAATTTATAATCGTATTCTCAATAGGCTATTTCGTAGTTCACATTGAGCACGAAAACGTCATCGATCACACAGTCAGGCAAGGTAAAAAATACAGCTACAACACTACGGAAGTCACCTTGTCTGACCATGGTCTGACTGTGTAGTTGGTATAGTTCGGTGGTCTGACCCTCACATATGTGACGGAGTATGCATCCAAGTTCTCTCAGGCTTTCTACCACATATAGTAGTTATACATAAAATATATATAAAAGTTTTCAAAACTGTAGAAAAAGTGCTCGATACGATTATAAAATATAGAGCAAAATAATAATAAAATACACTATGGTGTGTACCGTAGCTACTCAGAGTTTCACGCCGTTTAACAGGCGATCGTCAGACTACTGAACATAACATGTACACCTATATTATAAGAAAAAGAGATCCCAATTGCGTCAATTAAGCTAAGTGTAAGTGTACTCAGCCAAGTAAGATAAAAGCACAATAAAATACATATATATATATATAAATTCAATCATTTAATACTTTATGTTACAGCATGGGCTCTTGATATGAGGGCTACCAGAAATGCTGCAGGACTACCATGATTGTTGAATTGGTAGTCCTGTGGGTTACCACCTCAAAATCTTAAAATGTTTGCCCTGAATGGGAATCCGATGATGGGTGGTAATAACGTTCTGTAATTTATATGGCTGTCCGGCCGGCTCACCATTTGTCTCCATGTCTCCTCTTGTCCCGTCAGGCGATTGAAGTCTACAAGCTCAAGAACGCATCAGCGGTGGTGACGGGGGCACCAATGTACCCCATCCCCGTCAACATGCCCAAGACCCAGGGCTTCACCTTCATGATGGTGGATGAGGTCGGCTTTGAACCGGAATCCGTAAGTGATGATGTCGCCTCAACAATAAGCTATTTCGTAGTTATCGCACGGACCACAAAATGCGTCACGGGTCAAAGGTCAGCCGTACCAAACGATAGCCGTTGGTACGGCCGACACCCTCGCGTCCGTCTGACATGTTCTCAAAGGTCACGGAGCATGGTCAGTGTGTAACTACGAAATAGCTTATTATAACGATATCGGCTTAACCATGTGAACCGGAATTTGTGAACCAGAATTTTCGTTTTTTTCGGCTTTCCGCACAACACGCAAATACCCTAAAAGCCGATTATTGGCTTTTTAATAATCACCAGATAAGGTCAAGACGGTTATTTAGACAGATCCCACAGCGGCGAAATAGCTGTTTGCATCAGTTTACTAGCATCAAGTGAATAGTAGCCATAACATTTTTCCAAAAAATAATACAAATGTGAAAAATAATCCAGGTACAAGATGTTCTCAGAAAAAAATTGGCTGATGTTTGGGAAGGATATGAAGACTTTGAATTACGATAATGCAGTTGATTTTTTATCAAATTTGATCACCTAGACACTGGTGTAGATCGGCTAAATTAGCCTGCGTCTAACAAACAATTATCAGCAGTATAGGGATATCCTGGCCTGGTACACATACTGTAGCATCAACATTTAGGCCAGCTGCCAACTTTTCATTGTCAACAGCTAAATATTGTGCGATTGGTTATAGTTATGCTACTGGCCACGGGGCTAATACCCAACCACACCCTATGGTCCGGTCTACCAACAGGATGTCTGTGTAAACATTAGGAAGTTAATCGCTCCAAACCAGTGTTATCATTAGGGCGCGGGAACGCATGATTCTCGCATTGCAGAAATCCCGCGTAGAAAAATAAATGGCGAATTAGTGGTATGTGGTGAATCTTGAACTAATATCTTTATATATGATTTGCACTGTGTACATGTCATGTCTTGTTGTTGGGTTAAATTTAAGAGGTGAATCTTGAACTAACAAAATCATATGTCTGGTGAATCTTTGACTAAAAAATAGCACACATTTGTGAACTGGGGTTGAGCCCTTGAGGGGGGTGGAGTGAAGATTATGATTGACACCTGCGTAAGTAATGCAGGGTTTCAAAGGGTTAAAGTCAATTATTGGGAAACTGGCGATTTTGTTCCGTTACGATTCTACTGTTGAAGGTTCTAAAGCAAGAACGATTATCGCCAACCAACAGATTGTGCAAGCCTCATCTGGAGTATGCAATTTGGGCATGGAATATGTTGTTTGTTCTTTGGCTTGTTCCAAGAATGACTACTAAGTTAGTTAGTTACCTTAGTTCCTCTATCGTATGACCAAATATTAACTTATCTTTAAAGAAGTTTTGGAACTTTGTGGTGTTCGTAGTGATATCACATGATGATGTAGGGGAATATGATGTAAAACGGCCTACTTTTAATTTTTTCGAAATTTTTAGATTAATTTGTGTCTTCAGTATTTTTTTTTAACATTTAGGGTAAAATCTGCATTTTTTCACACTTTTTTACAAATTACTCGCATCTAAATATGGCGAACAGATCGGCAACTTAGTTCTCTTGGTAGTATATTTTAATGTTGATGGTCACTTTATTCAATATTTTATACTTATTTATGCCAAAGTTATTGTCCTGCTGTACATTAAACATGCCTACATTGATCAGTAAATAAAAACAGGGCTAGTATTTATGATATTTTAGCATACGTACTGATATTCCAGTGACTAACTGATTTCAAAGGCTTTGGGTGGCTCATATAACATGTGGGTTGAAAAGGGCCAGGAAATCTAACCAGGACCCTTTTTCCCACATCTTTTAGTTTACCTCAGTATTTTTACCCTCATATATATGTGACCCATATCACCCCAAATGTAGGCTGTTGCCACCAAAAATGTCATTGATTGGGCACCGTTAGCTAATTTTCATTGATAAGTGCACCTTTGGCTTTCGTTTGATACATAATTTACCTCAATCGGACAAGAAATGATGGATATTTTGAAACATGCTTTTTGGTGTGTTTTGAGAAAAAAAAGCTGATAAAAATTACGTCATACTTAGCAAAAAAATGTGGACGATGTATACACAATTCATAGTTAACATATTATCCTAAAATATGAGCTTCTGTATGAGCTTCTATATGAGCTTCTATGTTAAAAGTATAATAATGCCACATTTATAAACATGAGAAAAACTGAAAAATAATACTTTGAGGATTATTCCACTTTTTTGTCAATTTTAATGACTTTCATATTTGCTGACAAACGACTTACTTTTCGGGTGATGAGTCACATATATTGCGGCGAAAACTTGACCAATTACTGGATATCGAATCCGGAGTGATGATGTTTATATTCCAGTGGCTCTAACTGGTATATCAAAGGCTTTGGGTGGCTCATCTAACCACAGGGCCCGAAATAAGAATAGAAAAGGGCAAGGCCAAAATGGCTAGCTCATCAGGGCACACTGTCTTAACCACGATGGGGGAACCTCATAGCACAGAAAGTCAATGGAAAAATTGACCTTCGGTGTACAATTATTTTGAAGGGTATGAAGGCCAAAGTGAAGGGCAGGAAGGCCATGGCCTCCGGTGCCTCTGGTTATTTCGAGCCCTGTAACCACTGCGTTGAAAAGAGCCAGGAAAGATATTCCTTCATTCCTTCATATGTTCCTAATGTATTAAGTGAAAATTGGTATTAATATTAGTGATGAAATGTAGCCCACTTACCGTAAATAATGCTTAATTTATGTGATGCCATATGATATTTTTCAGTAGTGGCATAAAAATTAACAAGATAATAAATTACATATCAACAAGAATGTCCCTGCACCGTTGAACGAAGATGACGACCGGTGACGGCTTCATTTGTTCTGCAGGTAAGTAATGCTCTGGTCAATTGCAATCATGTCCCCGGATATATGAATGTGTCCCCATTCAACCGGGACTGGGCCGGGAATTATGAGGCGGGTTCTTACTTCTAGACCTAAAACATGCCATGAATGGTGTTCTGGCAGCGACTTGACGAGATGGTGTCCTAATGTTTTGATGAACCTACCAGCTACGATGGTGAAGAACCGGGAGACGCGAAAAATACGTAAAATCGTAAAATTCACAGTTTTTATCACAAAAAAGGATAACTATTTTTGACTGATTCATATGTAAGAATAGATATGCAATATCGCTATCAATGTGCGCAAATACTGCCTACGGGTAGTTTGCTTCGCATAATTTACATACATTCATTGCGTTTAAATTTATTGTGTTACAAATCAAGATTTTATGTAGCGTGAAAAATCGGGATTTTGCCAAGTATCAATAATTGAAATCTTCTATACAGATTTCTTCCTTTTGTGAAAAACAAATATTGTGGCATGCTTACCCCAGATGTTTACTTGGATTGCTATGGTGTGCATGCACTCTTCTCCTCAGTAAATATTAAAACAAAAAAATATTATTTGTTTTTTAAGTGTTGGGTCCATACATGTGTCATCCCTGCATGTATGGGTTAGAAACTGTGGCTTTGTCTAGCGCGGAACAACGGCCACTTCAAGTGTACAAAGATAACTGGACGAGACGGATCGCAGGGGGTTAAGCGGGTAGAAAGGAGCAGTTTGGACGATATAAAGGTGGAGATTGGGTTGACTTACGAGTCCTACAGAGAGGATGATAGGGGGACGAATGAGGTGGGGACGAATGAGGTGGGCTGGGCATGTGGACCGTATGGATGGAGGGCGACTCCCGAAAATGGTGATGTCGCACGTGAAAGTTGGTATTACGGGTAGGGCGAGGCCGCCTCGTTTGAGATAGAAGGACTGCGTTGAGAGGGCATTTCAGAAGAGCTGGTAAGGATGGCGATTGGAGGGTCAAGGCGATGGACTAAAGGAGGTGGGGAGCTCTCTCTGGCCAATGATGCTGCAGTCAGTTAGTGTATTCTTCCTCATCCCGGCTTGTTAGGGATCCAGAAGGTAGTGAGATAGAGAGACGTGCCACAGATTATGGTAACATTTTGCGGTATATTACATGCTTGCCACGTGTCTGTTTAGTGCAAATGTTATTTATGATTTGTATACAATATCACAGTTATATTTGCATGTGTATTTTAGTGCAAATATTATACCTATTAAACTGCAGAATAATTGTGTGAATGTTCCTTTACACCATGTGCCAAACTCAGAGTTTGTATAATACTTTATTCAAAATTATTCGGTATTAGCTTTATTGTAAGACATGGGCAGTTCCACATGTCGCTGCATAATGTTAACTTGTTGTAATGTGCCCCGTTGGTAACATTTTAGAAAGTAAGTTAATTTTATATGCCTTTTATGTTTTAGTGGAAAGTTCTGCCCCAATGTAAATTATCAGAATATTGTATAATATTAACGATTGCCGACGAGTAGCTGCTGCATCCTGCAGATTTTCTGTTGGACATTGTCGGTAGCTTCTATTTGTTGCATCCTGTACACTCTGCGACAGATATCCGTTAGTCCACTCTGTAATATCAGTAATCCAGATCCTTCTAGGTCTCCCTCTTTCCCTTCTACCATCAATCTTTCCCGTAATCATTCTTCTTTAAATTGAATCTCTCCGGATCAAATGTCCAATATATATTGTGTTTTCCTGAGTATAATATCTGCTTTAAGTTTCACTGTATTTGGATTCAATTTCATTTTTTACAGAAAACTGTTGGATTACCTTGGTGAGGATAATAGTCCTCTGATTGACAAAATATCCTTACTTTCTTTGCATTATATGAGATATATAGTACATAGGAGTAGGCTGTGTTAAGCGCTACGCTCTTGCACCACTGCGACCGGGGCTCGATTCTCGGTTGGACGTGCAAATGGGATGGCCATGTCTACAACTAGAGGTTTTACTCTGGGCTCTCCGGTTTTCCCCTCTATCCCCTTGTATATCCCCTTGTCCGTTCGTTGCGTCACAGGGCCTTCTGGAAGATTAGCCAATGGCTAAGGAAGTTACCCTGACATGAAATGTTGAAATCAAAATACATAAAATAAATCATTTTATTGTTTCTGAAATGCAAACTATCCCTGTATTAATTAATTTGTACTTTGTTTGCATGTATAGAGAAGCTAGATGACGTTTGTTGCGTCACAGGGCCTTCTAGAAGATTAGCCAATGGCTAAAGAAGTAATTACCCTGACCTGAAATGTTTAAATCAAAATTAATCATTTTATTGTTGCTCCCTGTATTAATTAATTTATACTTTGTTTTCATGTATAGAGAAGCTAGATGACGTTTGTTGTGTACGGCAAAGACATATATGGCCCTATAATACCATAACCTTAGCTGTGAATCGACCAATGAAATTAATCACTTTTCAATTATCTTCCAAGACTGGTCATCTGGGTGGGGATTACACAGTCCTTGGCGGAGCGATTCACATCCATCCGGTTTTGGTCGCGGCGCGTTTTACAATTCACATTTATCAGCGATTTTTCTTTCGCAGACCAACAGTTCCGAGGTGGTAGAAATATCTGATGACGAAGAGGAACCCCAAAAGAAGAAAGGGAAAGTCGAAAAGGAGAACGAAAAGGAGAAACCTAAATCGGGCGGGGATAAATTAAATGCCAAAGAGGTTTCCAAGAGTGTTGCTACCCCTGGTGGTGAGGGTAGCGTCTCTGTGACAACTGCCGGTCAGGAGGAAGCCCTGGACGTCAATTCAATATATAATCCTGAAGTCGTAATCGGTAGGTACTGGAACCTCGGCGAGATTTTCACCAAACCACCGAGCCTGTCGGTAAATCGTAACACGTTCGGTTTGTGAACGGTGCATGGCAGCGTTTTGAAATTGTGTTTTGGGGATTTATAGAGCGTGGCGATAAAATTGTTTAAAATACAAATTTTGTGCGTCACCCGTTATATTTCCACAACCTTTTGACGCTGTCACGCAATACTACGGCTGGATCAATTTTCCCGTACCGTTGACTCGTTCTGCCAAGAGTTCTTTCGGTGATGGATGGTCAACCGTAGTTGATGTAATGAAGTGATATTACCATGCGTCAACTATCAGAGATCAAGTGTCAGCGAGGTCAAGCCTCAGGGGTCAGTCAACCTTTGTTGCTCTGACCAAGGCCTTGGGGGGAAAAGACACGGGATTCTTAAAAAAAAATTAAAAAAAGGGAACTTTCACTGCACATAGAGTGAAATCTTGGGAATCTTTAGGAAGCGGGTCCCGATTATTAGTGACCCGATCTCGGACTGTCTCGAGAGTCACAACCAATGCTCCCTTATATCTGGCCCACACTTGAGCTAAAGGTGACTGCTAATATGTAGGTCACCTTTTATTAAGATGTTGGGATATTTTGAAGACAGGCCCTTTCAAATTTCTCAATGTGAGCAGTGACGTATATTTGACATCCTTTGATCCGATGGTATAAAGATTTCCATATTTTGGACAACAATCCGTTGACCTCTATATTTTATAGGACTTAGATGGCACACTTTTTCTTGTTTTATTTTGCAGGATTTATGTCTTTTATTCCATTTATATATTAATACATGTATGATAATTATGCAGAACAATTATTACCATGCTATTTCCAATCATGTTTTGAAGGTGCCCTCTATTTATATATATATAATAGCTAGGACATGATATGTAGCAAGCATGTCTTTTACTTTTACAGAAGCTAGTTACCTATTATACTAAATTATATGTTTTCATACTGAAATAATTGTATATCAGCAATGTTCTACATTTTGATATTACTGTATCGTCTAAAATCCTTTTATTTCCACAGTTTCTAGCAACACCATGTTTTTTGAGATATATAACACTGATCTCTCTCTTTGTAACTTGTAAACGTTATGTAGCGAGGGAGACGTGGCCAGATAATTCACAAGAGCGTATGCATTCACCATCCGCACATGTACAGTGATCCTTGACTAAGATTTTTTTTGAGGACGGCGCTATTAAAAAATGAGACGTTGAAGCCCGATCAATCAATCAATAAGATATTTGGCTGAAATGGTTGAAGTTGCTGTCTGGATACAACGAACAAATGTGGCACATCGGGGCGGCGCCTTGAATTGGGGGGTGGGGGAGAGAAACGTGCAACACCAACGCGGGAAACACAAGCAAAGTGATATTAATGTACCAGTTCGACATTGCAACATCCGGTACACATCGTCAATCATCCGGTGTGTCGGCTTGCAACAGTGCAGTGGGCGAACTACACACTCGCCAGTCCACAGCTATCTCATTGTCTGCTGTCTGGTGCTCTTGACCCCTTGACCCCATGACCCCGTCAAAAATGTGCTAAAAGTTGTATGTAGTGTCGACCGGCTTATAGCATGGAGCTACGTACCTGACAATATAGAAGACCCGGTGTGTTGTCTTCGGGGTACAATTTTACGGCGAACGCCAAAGGCACGAAGGCCGCGGCCTCCAGATTGCTTCGAGATCTGGCAGGTGCTGCCATTTTGATTGATTCCTATCACATGTGCGATTGCAGCTTGATGAACCATCCAGTGGTCCGCTGCATGTTGCCCTTCTTTTGGGAAGAGAACGACGGCATGGGCCGCTCGATCGGACTAGAGAATCGGACTCCTGGATGTCGTCAAAGGATCTCGGTGTCATTGGAAGCCGCATTGCAGCAAGCCGAGGTACGGTCCAGGCTTGGTTGGTCTCCCGCGGATACCCGGTGACTCTAGTGGATCCAGTTAGATTGGAGCATGGGCAACAACGTGGTGATCAAAATACCAAAGACGGCAGGTTATTTTAATAAACGAGGCTTGACGAATGAGCCGTTCCAAAGAATTCATCAATGTCCCAGAGTGTGCGTGCCATGCAAGCTGTCAACGATACCTTCAGAGTTATGCCAACTGTTGTTCATATAGAATATATGTGCCCCTTGAAGAATCTTACAGTTTGCGGTGTGGCCAGCCTGACCCAACGGCTTTCTACCGTGCTGTAAACTGTTAAATAGAGAAGCTAGATAGGGGAGCTAAGTGGTTATGGAGTCGGGCTTGAGTGCCAGAGGTCCCGGGTTCGATACCCGGCCGAGCGCTGTGTTCTGTAATTGGGCAAAAACACTTTATCCCTTGCCTCAGCTTCACTCGGAATGAGTGCCAGCTTTGCCGGGGAGTTACCTGCGATGGACCAGCATCCCATTCAGGGGGAGTCATTGGCTCTCATCCGCTTGCGCTACAGAAACCGCAGTTAAGCACCGGCACCGGATGGGCCGTCGGAGCCCGGGGAGGAACTGAACTCATGACCTTGCGATCGCAAGACCAGTTAGAGCGACTGGAATATAATCGTTATTACTCCGTATCCGAAGTCATGACCTTGTGATAGAGCCGCTGGAATATAGCCACAGTCTATGAACTGGTCATTACAATACATGATATGTGATTGGTTGATTAGGTTTCCTGGCCCTTTACAACATAGAGCTTATGTGAGTCATCCAGAGCCTTTGATATACCAGTTAGAGCCACTGAAATATAACAACATCATCACTCACAGTACAGTACATTATATGTGAGCTGCTAAAACGATATCAGACTGAAGTCACTTTGGGGAGAAATTGAGATTGTGTCCATAGGATTTCAAATTGGTATATAATCGCTATGATTTGTGATAAATAATTATGTATATCTGACGAGTCGGCGACAAAATTATGAAATGTCATGACTGACAAACGTGTATTTCAAAGACTTTTTAAAGACAATTTAAAACAGTAAAATCAATAATAAGGAGTTATCCACATTATACTACGACTTTACGATGTTCATGTGCTCGAAGAAGTCGCCTTTGACGCCATCTCCCGCCATCGCGTGTTAGCACGCCTATATGAGTAGGCTGTGGCGTAGTGGTAAGCGCTACGCTCTTTCACCACTGCTTCCGGGGTTCGTTCCCTGGTGCCACGAGCAAATGGGATGGCCTTGCCTACGACTAGAGGTTGTACTCCGGGCACTCCGGTTTTCCTCTCCATCCACTTGTCCGTTTTCTGCGCCAAAGGATATTTTGGAAGATTTTTATTTATTTCAATATTTCATGTCAGGGTAACTTCCTTAGCCATCGGCTAATCTTCCAGAAGGCCCTGTTACGCAACGAACGGACAGGGGGATATAAGGGAAAACATAATTTCCCGGAGTAAAACCTGTAGTTGTAGATATGGCCATCCCATTTGCACATCCGACCGGGAATCGAGCCCAGGTCGTAGTGTATTGACGGGAATGTACATGGTCATACACAGGGTAATCAGATTAACCCTTATATTCCCAAAGAGCCA
Organism: Scotoplanes globosa; assembly: GCA_027575025.1. NCBI lineage: Eukaryota > Metazoa > Echinodermata > Holothuroidea > Elasipodida > Elpidiidae > Scotoplanes > Scotoplanes globosa. The sequence goes on along the minus strand of JAODAI010074444.1, from coordinate 6,148 downwards.
TATAATGGACGATTACTTCAGACAGTATCTGTTTTTTATTTTGCTCGGTACTCGTGTCGCACCTGGTATCTCCAAAGAAAATACTATTACTGGAAAGAAAATTCCATAAGCTTTCAGAATATGTATACTTTTTATCGACCCTTTTGGGTGGAAATTGTCCTAAAATCAATGAAAACATTATTTTTCTCCCATTTAAAATATTAATTCAGGAAATTAAGGGTTAATAGATTCTGGCTTCCCTACGAATACTCTGATTGGCCCATTTGTAACATCGTCCCCATTAAAATGGCATCTATTAATAGAGTTGTAATCATCATACAATCACTCCCTCGGTTAAATTATTACACTGGATCCAGGGCTATATAGTGCTACAAATTTTAAAAATAGTTGCAATCATCCTACAATTTTATTTTACTTTTATTTTTATTTCAACATTTCATATCAGGGTAACTTCTTTAGCCATTGGCTAATCTTCCAGAAGGCCCTGTTTTGCAATCATCCTACAATTTTATTTATTGTTATTTCTATTTTGATTTCAACATTTCATATCAGGGTAACTTCTTTAGCCATTGGCTAATCTTCCAGAAAGCCCCTTGACGCAACGAACGGACAAGGGGGTAAGAAGGGAAAACCGGAGTACCCGAAGTTAAACCTCCGACCAGGAATCAAGCCCCGGTCGCAATGGTGTAAGAGCGTAGCGCTTACCACTACGCCACAGCCTACTCCTTAAATCACTCTCCACAAATTATTACACTGGATCCAGGGCTATATATTGTGCTACAAATTTGGTGGTCCACATTCATTCATTCATTCATTCATTTATGTTTTTTTCAACATAGTAATACATTTGAATAATTTGTACCACAATAATGTCAAATATTATAAGAAAAAGATATAAACAAATGTTCTAACTATCATGAAAGGAAGTACACTAAAAACCATATGTGGGCTTGTCGAAAGTTCACTCCCTAAACATGTAAACAATCAAATAAGGAGATTTATTTATTAATCTAATAACAGCTTAATCAACCTCCCTCCCCACCCTTACAACAACAGATCCATTCTTAGGGAAATGAGTGGTTTTCCTACAGGAAATGTAATCGTCCAGGGCAGAGAAAGATCATGATAATTGCTTTACAGCACCAGCAAGGTTATGTTAGTGCCAGACAGGTTAATTATATCCAAGTCACATTCAGGGTTAACGATACAAAGAAATGAAAGGAATGCAAATCCGGGATAACTCTTTGCGAAAAGATGGCCAGACTAGAATAACGAGACAGGTAGTCCTGCTTCGGGACCGCCAATTAACGTCCTCATCCGATGGACGCCCCTCACCAGGCTTAGCCTATATGAACCGACATGGTTACCAGAGTATGCTCACTGCTGTGTAGACAGCTACTTGGAGGCACTCATGAGAGTTGAGTGATTGTGGAAGACCAGTTGGTAATCCATCCGACAAGAGAGATAATTTCCTAACAGCACGTCAACACCAAGGTTATATAGTGCCAGATAGGGTAAGGAGGCGGTACCACTATAGTGTGGTGGGTATAGGGTACCGGTGGGAATAATTTTAATTATCTTGACAAAATTACTATTTTTCTTATAAATTGTTGGACTCAAGTTGTTTTCTCAATCGGCTAGTCGTATGATTATGATCGATCTCATTGTGTGGTAGACTAAAAGTATTTTTTCAAACTTAAACAATTTACCTTGCAACCTAGTCGCCCAATCAGCAATGAGGTTGTTGATGTAATCCATGGTACGGATATTTATAACGACCTCCTGGTACCAGCTTTCATTCTGAAACATCAACAGCTGACCCTCCAACTCGGATACAAATCTAGATGGAGAAAAATTACTAAAAAGTTGTGAACGCTTGAAAGAGAAACAGCTTACTGTGCTTAAATTCACTGTGGATATATGGTGCATATTGGCGAATTGGGTCTTCGGAATATTGTTATGTCGATGTCATGTTTTGATTTGAAGATCACATGAGGACTGGACATACTCAAATGCTGTCTGTGGCATATGTGGGCAGGAAGACGCTCCACGTATCATTGTGAAAAAGTCACTGAAAATAATTTGGCATCATCCTTGAACATTCAAATTCAAGATCGAATTGATTGACTTATTGTTTCCTTACCCACTTTAAGAATTATTTAGTTCACCCCTTGGTCAATAGGAAGGCTACTCCCTTAATTCGATGAAATGACATCACATGCAGAACTTGTATAATCCAATATGAGAGTTATCAGATTCGGAGAGTTATATAGCTGGACAGTATGGGGGTGGGAAATACAGAAAAGGTTCATAGGTTTTATTGCTGGCAGTCACTATAGAAGTATTAGAAGTAATTCGCAAACAATTAAGAGATCTGAACATCAATAACTTTCACGATGCAATAAATCTTGCGCAAGATTGTGACAGTTGGAGGAGAATTATCACAGAGCATGTCGTTTAGACGAGACTCAATTAACCTACTACTACTACTATATGAAATATCTGCAACAATATTAAAAGGGACTTCAGATTGACAGATGAAAATTATCATTTATTTTAATTGAGGAGCTTTCCAGGACTTTTTCAATAAAATGACTATCAGCCAGGCAAAGCTTTTAACATACCAGTTCGAGCCACTATAGATTGCAGTCATCCCCCTGGTTTCTCACCCCGGACCTTGCGATTAAAAGTACAACACTCTATCCACTGAGCTAACCAGTCAGATGAGGGAACTCTCCCAAAACTAGCTTCAAGTATAATCTCTGCCAAAATCAATGTGTACGCACACAGCGACAAACATTGGGTACACATGACACAGGTTTATGGATATAGTGTACTCGGTATACAATGTACACACGGAGGAGTTGTACCTATCATTTTTACACAGTCCTGTATGCTCAACGGCAGCAGTTCCAATGTCCCAGAAAAGCTCCATTTATTTATACGAATACTGTATGCACCCAAAAGTTTGCACAAAAGGCTAAGTTGTTTGCCCGTATCTCCCAGAATGAATGAATGGATGAATACGTTTCCTGGCCCTTTTCAACACAACAGTTATATGTGCCACCCAAAGCCTTTGATGTACCAGAATGAAACTTGTCAAACGTCAGAATAGACAAGATAGCAAACTAAGGCTAATCACCAATATTCAAATATTAGTTTACCGTCTATGGTTGTGAGCAACAAAACGTGGAGCTAAAGTCATAAAACTAGATTCATGGATGGATTGATCGATTAGACGGCCGTTTTCAACGCAGAGGTCATATGAACCACAGTTAGATCCACTGGAAATTAGTCAACATCACTACGCATTTGAACTCCTAACATTGCAATCGATAATATCAATAATTACATTATTTTACATAGCGCCGAAATCCAGAGTACAAACTGAACAAAGATGAAATCACCGGAATAGGTGAGTTTTTAGACGTCTCTCGAAAGATGCAATGGAGGGGGCACGTTTAACTATCTGTGGGTAGAGAACTCCACAACATGGGTGCAGCAGATGTGAAGGTGCGGTCACCGAAATGAGATTTAGCAGTGGGTTGCTTAATCTCATTTCGGTTAATCCACATGATAACATGCAGCCAATGATGAGACAGACTGTAGTCTTCTGTATGAATATTCACATTCCGCTGGGATACATAATGTGGTTTACAAATTATTGTAGTTTTAACCCTTAGCAGGCCAGACCATAAATATGTAACGGGCATTGGTCAGCCGGAGTATTTTTGTACACTGTAGACATTTTGGGACCGTTTTATTGAATAATTTATCACATGAACATCGCTGAATGGATCCATAAATGAATGGTCTGTATATTCTTTAGAGATAAAGATCTCGGCTTCTATATTTTTGACATCAACAACTTTGTAGCGGTAACATGTAGCAACAGGATACAGCTGCCGTCTAGATTTTGTGGTCTACACATTTGATTGACTGGTATATGGATCTGTACTGTGCTGTGGTTGAGGGTAGGTTCCTCGAAGGTGACAATCAACCTCAACCGGTTATAGCGGGAGACGGATACTTTCAATAAACTAAAAGTAAACGGCACCACTAATTATTCAAAGGTGTATAATAAGATTGAATAAGATTGTTGGCAATGACGAATGAGCTGTTATCATTGCATATTATTATGTATCTGGCTAGTAAGGTGTTGTGCGTATTACTAACGTGTTTGGCCTGGAAAGGGTTAAAACAGATTACATACCCACAGTGTACAAACGACAAGCCAACTTCAACCGATAAGGGCAATATGTATTCGACTTCCTCAAATGTATATAAATTTACAATATACGTATAGAAGACACATATCTTTAATTATAAAGTCAATTATGTTGACATTGCTTGCAGAAATCAGAGAGTATTGAATGATATACAGAGCACGGATGAGTTTGGCATGTGTGTAAATTGACTGCCATTGCGCATGCAGTGAAGCATACCGTTGCGTGTACTGTCCTTTTCGAGACACAACAATTCATAAGGACTATAGCAGTAACACCCGCTAAATCTAGTTGCTGTGCATTTGTTGTAAGTATAATGAAACAACGTGAAAACATACCACTAATCTCGCAAGTATTTCCAGTAAATGTCGGCGGACATAGGCAGAGGAACTCTATGCTGCTCATCGGAAAGCAAGTCCCGCCATTGTTGCACGGCACGTCATCGCAGGGATTGGCAACTGTTTGTCAGAAATGCAGAGGATTGGTCAAAAATAACTTTATCACAAAATCGACGTGTCGAGCTACAAAACATAACAATGACATTAATAAATTAACAGTAATAATTGATTCACTGTTACGTTACTCATCGAGTCATTATTAATAAGTTTTTAAGGTAATAATAATTAGAATAAATCATGAATTTATATGTATAGCATCACTGTTGGTACAATAAAATCAAAGGCACTGTACAGCAACAATAATCACGGTAGAATCGATCATCAGATCAGGCATCGGATCGGATCGATATATCGTAGTATCAGTAAAACAACGGATCAGCATTTTTCAGATTTAAAAAAAAAAATCCACAATTTTTTTGCAGATTTTTATCAGCATAATTAGTGTATAATGGTCGGGTACGTTCGTTGTATCTATATAGGAGTGCATACTATTATTCTAGAATTAATTGGTGGTTTCTATCTACTTTAGTAGCTATATTAACAAAAGGTTAACGACAAATAAAAAATAAAGAAATCAATAAAAAATCAATCACAAAATCAATCACAAAATCAATAAAAATCCTAAAAACATTGGCAATTATTTTACATTTATATCTGACATCGGATCGGAAAGACTGTTGGTTCAGTTGAACATCAATTACTACCCATGATCAGATGTACCCAATTACTCCTGCATGGGGAGAAACACTATAATCCATGGAGGTGAGAAACAGAGCATAAAGTGTCTTGACCAAGAACACAATCATTGTATTGTATTCATATATTTATTGTTTCTCCACAACATATCACAATATCAGGAATCACGTGTTTAAATAAATTATAAGAATATAATGTGAATAATGACCGCCAAATCGGACAGCCAAACCCGCAACTTGGTATGTATAATGGCTCAGTGGGGTAGAGGTTAATCTAGCTAGAAATACAATGAATGCAGCAACGGTTACCACGGTCACACTACTATACTGTCTATATAAGTAGGACACTTAATTATCATCATCCGGTCATATAAATGTTACTTGTCATACGTAGCAGCTTCTTGGCAGCTCCCTTCCCATGTGAGGGTCAATCGAGATCATCAATGACTAGGGTCAAAGGTCCTTTGGGGTCATTGTAAATGAACGAGATCTACGGAAGCATATCATTATAGTATGAACAGGTGATAATTTAAACCTTGTGCATTTAATAGTAATGTAGAAGGTTAATCTGGAGGGGGCAGTGTGTCCATTTTTAAAGTCCATGGTATTTTCTCACCTCAGCCTTTTACCAGGAAACCCTCAACTTAATAAAATGATAATGGTGAACCCAGAAGACATATACATTTAACCATGATGGGCGTATTTGCCCCCAAAACAACCGTGCCTATAAAGCGCCCTGTGACAACACCAGTTAAACTATTTCAATTATTTGAGTGATTATATTCGCAAAGGTAACAGAGATATTTATCAAGATCTTGTATGTAACACT
>JAODAI010074333.1:0-11863 GCA_027575025.1 Scotoplanes globosa | reverse complement strand
TAACAATAAATTATCTGAAAATATATTGTCCTATATATGAATAATATTTGATATAATGATAAATATACTGTATGAATGGTAGTTTGGTGTACGAGGTTTGAATACGAGGGGCGATGAGATCAGCAACTCCGTGGATTGCCCTCTTGTTTTATATTATTGGCGAAATGTTAACGCATACCAGGTCGGCCGGGTATGTATACGTACCCCGTAAGTCCGGCCTAGCATATACGACGTACGTACGCACACATAAATATGTTAAGCCATAGCAAATCAACATATTAACGAAAGCTGCTTTACAAGAAATTAACTAACAGTATGTTTAGGTACAGGCTAGGATCGGAGCCCACTTTGCAATGAGATCAGCAACTCCGTGGATTGCCCTCTTGTTGTTGTATTAACTTGGTTCTGTGGCAACAGTGTATTTTATAGTTGCGCTCCAGTATATAGTAGATATACCATTTAACAAATGCATTAAAGATCAACGAACCATTACAAGGAACATTCTGTGCCGATATAAATACATTTATATACATATATATATAGCAACCAGCCAAAATTTGTATATCTCTTTCTTGTTGGAAAAAGGAAGGCAAATATATTTTCGATATTGCATTATTGTACAAATGTGATGAAAGACGTGTGTAGCGTAACGACTTTATTCAAACATAATTGGTAAACTACATGCACATCATTGTGTTCAGTAGATTTATCCAGCAATTCCAGCTTAGTATTTCAAAAATGCACTTACTAATTTGATTAGGGCACATACTAATTTGATTAGGGCACATACAGTAATTGCACTTTAAATGGAACTGTTCAATGTGTAGTTAACTGACTCGTAGTGGCTGCTATACAACGCAACAAACGAAAATTTGTAAATTTGATGAAAAACTATAACTTGAAACACAACTAAAATCGTAAATTCTAGAAATGATTGCAAAATTTGCAATTAAATTGTTAAGCTTACAAATAATTGATATCATTTAAAATTTTAGCAGACATCAACATAATCCGAGATGTATATTATGTCAGTTAAATGAAGTTATAGCTTATAATTATTTGCAACGATGAATTTTCAATAAAATAGTAAATGTACAAATCATTTAAAATATTATAACTGTATCTTGAATTATAGTGAACTAAGTAAATGTACTTTTGACGTTTTAGCTGACAGCCCTTTGACTGAAAAAATAACATTGTCTTAACAGTGTAGCTACACAAATGCAAGCAGACCGATGTAACTATGTACATCAAAATAATCCGAGGTGTATATTTTATCAAAGCTGAATGAAGTTGCTGCTTCAAGGAATTTGCTATAACATAATATAGGTTACAACTAAGTTATCATTTAAAACTATATTTTAAATTACAGGTATCTATTATTTTCACTAATGGATTCATGTGGCATTTTCACTGACAGCAAGTCCTGAGTTGCAAATCATAGTTATACATATATTATATAAAGTGCAGGCATACCACTTTAAAATTACTTTAACATACATCGGTATAATCCGAGATGTATATTATAACCAATCTAATTTTTTAACATTGGATCGTCAGATATAGCTTTTGGCGATAACAAGTACCGACCACACTCTCAACAAATAAGACCCAATATAATGCACTGTATCAAGAGCTTCGAGTTTCCTCATTTTAAAAGCTTTTACAGGACTTAGAAAAAAAAATCAAAATTAAATGGAAAACGAGAGCAGGGCTGACGTGTCGTTTGTGAACACAATGGTACAGTTTACACGGCGGCTACTTGCAACATGCATTTAAATAATTACAAATTAAATGCATACTTAATTATATAACTATATAACTTAGTTATCAATAGTTTTTGTGCAGCTCTTAAACATATTAGTAATGATAATTTGACATTAGCTACTTTATATTACATGGGGATTTCTGGGTAACATTAAAAAGATACAACAAACACCATTTAGAGATGAGATATACGCCTCAAAGACGATGCTTTCTAAACATATTCTGGAATTAAAGATAATGCTCACCAATCACACAATCCAAATGGCTCATGACGTTCTTCAGCAAACACTCAATTATATGAAACATATACACCGGTCAATGTAATTTATGTATATTAGAAAAGTTGGCGATACTAAAAAAAAAATGTACACTGCTAAGCAAGCAATCATAATTTATTTGTGGATGTCGACACACATAACAGGTTCTGAGAATTACTTAATAAAGTACTGGCACATTGGAGCAGTAGTTGTAATATAGCTCTGGCACAGTATCCTATCTGGTGATCGTGCAGGATGCATGTGTACTTCAAAGCTTTGAAATAGATCATGCAATTTGTTGTTTTTGCGGTTTATGTTTTTGTCGGATATACGCAAAACCGAAATAGCATGATTCTAATTCACTTATGAGAGTCCGCAGTTATATTCGAATAAGAGACTGTGTTTAATTTATAATTGTGCGAAAATAGAAGATGAAGAAAATTTTATTATACATTGTCAGTCATAGTTAACAACGTTTAATTATATTGCATGCATGTTGCGACATTATAAGTAGTATACATAATATGGACACAACTTGACAATTCATAGGAATAATATCAAATACCCATTTAACTATAGATATACATGTTTTGAGCTAAGAAAGAAATTACTAAGATACTAATAATATTAACTTATCTTAGATATTGCCCATATATGACATATAAATCAATTGTGATTTTATATTGTCAATCAAATATATTTATATATCATATAGTGCTGAAGCCATCCAGCGGCAATCCCAGTTCCATCCAACTCGTTCCAGACCTTTACTAATATTGTAAGGTGGTTATAAATTATGATGTGTTGCAGCACCAACATAATAACAAAATCTTCTTTCTCATTCAGCGAAATTAAAGTTCAACAAGAGCCTTATCTACAGTTCTGCCAAAGACGCGACGGTATTTATATTTTCGGTAATAATTAAGGTACTATATTGTGTTTTGCGTTTTTGCAGCACTCTGGCGTTTTGTCATAATGGCGTACCGACAAGTGTCACATAAACATTGAGCATCCGTATTCATGCAAATCTGGAGACTGGCTCGAGATGTGTCACTCTGGTGTGTTCGGGACCGATAGGTGACTTTACTAATGGTACAGTTTGCCTGGTCACTTGATTATAATGTGGAATGTACTCATGTGAAATATATAAGCATGTGAAATATATAAGCATGTGAAATATAAGCATGTGAAATATAAGCATGTGAAATATAAGCACGTGACACAATACAGCACATCGACTATAGGGGGAAATCCAAGAACTTTTCAAATGAGTATCATATGCCATCCACGAAAATATAAAATATATATGTACAAAGTTGATATAAGTTAGGTACTAGTGTACGTAATAGTTACGTAACTCTGTGGACTTGTGGTTCTGTCGATCCTACCCAGTTACATAGTTAGGCTGTGGCGTAGTGCTAAGTGCTAAGCGCTGCGACCCGGGCTCGATCCCCGGTCGGACGTGCAAATGGGATGGTCATGTCTACGACTAGAGGTTTTACTCTGGGCACTCCGGTTTTCCCCTCTATCCACTGGCCTTGTCCGTTCGTTGCGTCACAGGGCCTTCTGGAAGATTATCCAATGGCTAAAGAAGTTACCCTGACATGAAATGTTGATTTTTTTAAAAAATAGTTCTACGTAAAGGTATACGTAACTTACTTACGTAACGTACGCCAAAGGGTTACGCAACTGCCACGTTAACGTCACGTAGCCGAACTGTTACGAAACAACAACTTAACAGTTTGGTACATTGTTTGGCATTTGTGTAATTGAGTTACGAAATATGGGACTAAATGGTATAGGAACTAAACCATGATTACACTTAATTACGTAGCCATTACGTATATCGCATAGGTGGAATATGAGCCATTAACATAATAATAATTGATTTGTATATCGTCCTATGTTCAAAGGCGCTTCACAATTACTACGCTGGTCTGAGGTGACTTGTCAAATCTACGCATTATATAATTATGCGCACTTTTGAAACAGAATAGGCCTACATTCCAAACACAATAGTGCTGCAAGAACGTGCTCCCTTATATTGTTCGGAAATTCTCATAGGAGATGCATATAACGGCGCATCACCATAAACACAAATGTCCTCCCAAGTGTCCAATTATACACATATGTGAAGTGAAGCAATCAATATAAAGTGCCTTTCCAAATGACACATCCTACGACAGGAATCGAAACCGCGGTCTCACAGTCATAAGTCCTTTACCCTGTCCACCCGGCCATTGCTTGACCGTTTAGTTGAGTTCATATAGCAAGATACTAGTGGTCGGAAGGTCAGCAGTTTAGATACGGAGTGATGATGTTTATATTTCAGTGGCTCTAACTGGTGTACCAATGCTTTGCGTGGCTCATATAATATGTGCGGTGAAAAGGGTCAGGAAAGATAATCAATCAATCAATTAACTTCTCAGAGTTAAAATAAATATTCAGCCAATAAATAATTTAAAATCATTAGTCGTTGTATCCCAGGGTAGTGTGTGAATGCACGAATCTGAGAATGCTTCACAGTATAGATTATAGGGCTATGTATATGTTCCAATTATTATTTATGATCTGTCTAAATAATCATATTTACACCATCAATTAATTAAGCCTTTCAAGTGATCGGATTGGAATGAACTGTAGAAGCCACTAACGAAATATGATAAGTCAAATACTTGTTAATTACAAATCATATAGTGTGGTTGCGCAGTAAATAATCTAAGTCGAATTCATTTAAAATAATCATTTCAGTGACAAAACGTCAATTTAATAACGGGTGAAGATGATTCACCGCAGGGGATAGACATATACAGTAGCTTTAGCTCTATGTTATTACTTTTTATACAAAAATATTGATATTGGATGATTTCGCTACAGAAAAATTTAGCTCATTTTGGTTCACATAAATACTTTTAATAAAACTGACAGTCAAAAGAGCCCTTCCGGCCGATTTAATCACATTGATCAGTAATGGATGTCATTTTGAAGTATTTAGCATCGCTAAAAATCATCATTGCATTTATGTTTAATGAGCTCTAGCTTAAATTACGGATTTATAATATATTGCGAAATAGTTTGCTTCAAAATGGCAGGGCAGAATTTAAAGGATTCAGAAAGTTTATAAATAATGTTGATCGCGGACAATATTTCGATTTTAATGATCAGCAAAGGGAAAACTAAGCCCTGTAAATTATGTTAGCTGATAGTAAAGCACAATAATATGGAGCAGACAATAATCTACAAAATATGTCAAATACCTATTAAATCGGCTATTCCTTTGTCAAGATACGAACGCTTGAAGTTGACCGTTGCAAATTATGCACATCATAAAAACTAATTTAAAAAAGGTTTTTGACAAGACTAACGTGAAGTAATAACCTGGATAACCATCAGTTTAAATACAGCCTGGTATATGGCTTGTAAACGGTTACATTATCTCTAAAAGTTCAAGTCCGACAAAATTAAAACTTGGAATGAAGGTTGACCCCAATACACATAATACTTGCGTTGTTTGGGTTAGTCTAAGAGTGCAAAGGACAGTTGAGGTCAATTGAGATACTTTGTTTAGAAGGAACACATTTTCAGCGTTTGATCAATTTCAAAATTAATATATTCTCCTAAAAATAAAGTAGATTTCATTCTATCAAATTCAGCTGTATATGCCTACCGTATGATCATAACCTAAAGTCATACTTAAATTGTACCAATTTTTAAATTTATCTATGGGAGTGTCTGGAGACAAACATCTATAGCTGCAAGTATGAAAAAACATTTTCAAGTATAATACTGAGAATGAACCCCGGTGGCAATTATACAAAGCATAGTAGTAGTACATGGCGAGTAGGGATAATTATCACTACACCACATAATTTGGTTCCTTGTTGCCAAATTGTGAGTTATCGGGCAGTGTGTTCAAATGTAACGATTACATCAACTCTTATATATATAACTTTCTATGACCTACTTTTCAATCAAAATTTATGTTGGCCATCATTTCGATGTATGTATGTTTAATTGGGGCACTTTCAGTATAAGATCAATTATTATACATAATAATCAATCATGTTACATTTAGCACAAAGTGAACTACAAAAACTTTAACGATAATAGTAGGCCTAACGGTAATCGGTTTCAAATTATGAAATACAACAAAGACAAATATAATGGGTATGAAGGACTGGGTCAACTATGCCCATTGATTTTGGTTTGCCAATATCGAGAGTAGGTAAATAAATAAATAAATCTTTAATTCATACCCAGGAACCCTGTCACCAGCAAGCCAGTATTCTCCCCAGGGCTCCTGCATTATTAATTAAGATACAATAAGCGGAAAAATGAAGTCAAGAGAAACCGGAGTGCCCGGAGAAAAACCTCTACAGTTGCAAGTATGAAAAATCATTTGCACGTCCGACTGGGATTTGAACAGCGGCCGCAGTGGTGCAAGGTGAGTAGCGCGTACCACTACATCCGTGACATACTTGTTATATCGATATTACAATATTCAACATTATGCTTGGTGGGAGCAAGTGACAAGTCCTGCATGTCTTATTTGATATACACTATCACACCAGTATACAAGTTAAACTCTCAAAAAAAGGTTAGTCGTGTGAAAAGGCTTGCCATTGCATCTCAAATATTTATATCTGCCTCTTATGTCTCTTATAAGTAGTAATAAATAATAACTAATTGCCATACCATTGTTGAAAGCTCAGCGTATTACTATATACATAACAATAACCCTCCAATCATTCACCCCACATACTCACCTAAGATCCCTCTCAACGCAATGCTTCAATCTTAAACGTGGTCGTCCATGTCATTTCTGCTAATTTCAACGTAAAGCATTATCTGCTGTGGAAGGCACCCTTTCATATATACCCTCTACGTGTTCCGGCTGTCGCTTACATCTTCTTACCAATACCCCAGTAAGAACATAGTCAGCCCAACAAACTTACTCGTTTGAACTAACCTTCGGCTTTCTGCTTACAGTGGCTTACTTTAACTTCACCATCCTTTTATTCAATTATAATTACTCAGACACGGGTACACTGATGATGTTGCTGATCATTATATACAACACCGTAGTCCCAAGTCCATAATTATATAATATTTGCCAAACAAATTTGTCAATAACTGTATCGCAACTATTATTTATTTGTCATTTGATTAACTGTAATATCAGTCTTCTCGAGTTGCAATATATACAGTTTAATCGAAACAAAATTGGATCATTGTTCACGGAAACTTTAATATCCTGTTTAAACGTAGTTTGATTGACTTCCCCGTAGAAGACAATTACTATTTTACTGCATTAGCAAGTATAATGTAATAACTAGTTATACTTATCATATTGTATGCCAAGCGCTATCTGATAAGGCAGTACTTAATATATAATCGAAAAATGAAGATATAATCATAAAGGAATTATTAGCATCCATGTTAAGTTTGAAAATAAATATGAGACATAACTTAGCATTTTACATTAGTTTCCATAATATGTTCATATTAGCTATATAATTTCATAACTACTATCCATTGGTATTAACAAATTCAACTGATAAAAGGTTTCAATAGCTAATAATGAATTCAAGGGATATGTAGGCATATATACATTTTGAGACTTAATTTGCAACTATTATGTGCATACTTAGTTCCCCGTTATACTTCTGGAAAAATACAGCACATTAATATTACAAAACACTCTCTGTAAATGTTAGAGTGCCATTCTTATTAGGTGAATGTGATAATTGAATCGCGACATCACAAAATCAAGCCATTATTCATATTAATCTCGCATGGTTGGAGTGGAGTAACATCACCATTAGTATACGGCTATAGATAATGACATTTACAGTCAAAAATATCATGATAAATAGTTATGCAATACTTCAAAAAATATTTTATGCATTTAAAAATATGCCTTATACCCACAAACAATAACATGCGCAAGGGGTGTGGTGAGGTACGGCTACCCCACTCACTACAACCAATCCGTGGAACTGATTCAGAGTTAAACAGTCTGAAAAACTGTAAGGTATATACTAGTCACTGGAAATAAGTGAGTATGGAGCCAGCTATATTGCACACGTCATAGCGCAGCTCCATAAACAATTGGTACGTAAATTTAGTGAAAATTAGTAAGTCAGGAAAAATTATGTTGATTGTTCGGACCAGAATGCGTAGGGAAATGTATGTACTAATAGTTGTGTGAAAAGAGTGAGTCCGGTACCAAATAAGTCTTATGTTGAGGATATTTACACATGTACAACGTATGCATTTGTGTATAGATGACATACAAGTTGTGGTGCTAGGGAAAACACGCATCGGACAACTATATCCCGGAAAAGAACCCCCGGGTATCCCCATATCTTAACCTGGCACTAAACCTAAAGGGTTACATTGTCTGGGGGTATGGTTGTCCGGGTGGAATTTATCCGGTTTGGTGGTTGTTCATGGGGATGTTACCCTGACATACAAGCTACAACTCCAAGATAACAGTGTAAAGTGACATGCTAGTTAGTTTATGTGAGTTACAGGGCCGTAGAATATGTAGATGGTAAATCATGACAATGCAAACGGGGTTTATGACCAGCAGTCAGCTGTATATCTGAGCGTTGGTTAGGAAAGTTTTACTTTTAAGGAAACGACTTTATAATGACAAGTGTATCTTTAGCTCTTATTCAAAATATTAAATATGTAATGCTAGAAGTGTGGAGTAATTCCCTTAGTAAGACAAAGGTTGGTGACAGTGCTATTTATGTATGTTTCTCGTCTTTGGAATGTTACATTTCCATAACGTTACACACCAGGATAACTGTAAGGCTAACTTGAAACACATTCATTTCACTAAGTTATGGCTTTTATATGAAGGCATAGTGTAAGATTTGAGCCGTTTCTGAATGTCATACCAACTGTTCGTGCATACTTGTGATTTAGCACAATTAAGAAGGTGATCTGTATTAATGCAATGTTTTATTTTGTACGGCCTTTATAGAACATCTGACATAAAGTGACATATACCATGACTATATATTATGACTCTCAGATAATGAAATTAATATCTATATTGATGATAGTAAAATAGTCAGCTCACCAAAAAATGGATGTGTATAATCTTGTTATCCCAACATTTAAGATTCCCATATGAAATACAGACAGACATTATAACTCTATAGTTTGACTTTAGATTTTATAAATGACAGATAGATCCACAATTTGATATAATACGTTGCAAGTACCGTTCAGCCATTTGGGTCATATTTTTGGTGTTACTACACGCTTTCCCATATATCACAATTAGTGATCGCTTCCCGTTGCAGCATGATCCACTTATATATATTGTGATGTATATTATACTCTTATCGAACTTGAAAAATGAATTTTCATTTCACTCATCTACTAAATAAAACTAATTATTGATATCAATCATGTATCATCCAAAGTATCCCACTATGTTTACTTAATGTGCTGGCACATTTGTAATTTGCTTTGTCAAAATTTAAGTAAACAGAGTAATCTCCATTTAACTCATATTGATTAATACACGTATGACAGAGTATACACTATACGTTATAACTTTAAGCATTATTAACAAACTTAAGCTTGGTATATAGTAATATATTTTTTTGTTATTTGTGGCTTTAGTGTTCACAATTATAATAAATTATTACACACTTTGCACAGTTGAATACACTAAAATGCGTATCATACAGGTATTTCCCACGGCTTCAAGATGAATTCAAATTTCAACCCACGGAAATAACGTGTACTCCTCTAGAAAGACAACTATCAGACTATGGCCACATCGGTGTAATCGTTAAATAATTTGCTGTCACCGTGACCTCTAATGGACAAGAGTTCAACGACCCATTCGAACCACCATTGCAACAATCTAAGAAATAAAATATTTATAATTTGAACTTCACAAATAATATTTCTAACGTCACAATTGTATGTCGTTCACCAATGCTATTTTAAACCCATTATGTTAGGTGGGTCATCTAAGGCTGTTTCAGGTGGATCAGGGGATCGAATATAAACTCTTTTTGATGATTCCCACCATTGTTAGATATTTTATGTGGCAACTCTATATGCATAGACGACGCCTTGTGATAGGGGTGCGTGGGGTGTGTGCCAATTTCCCGATATATATTATATATATTTCCCAAATTTATTTAGCCGCTTCTTACCGATTAAACCATTGAATTTTCAGCCAACTATCTCAATATTTCCCGAGACTCGAGTACACTTCTTGTTGAATCGATGTGACCTTTCAAGCGCGGCGCACACAATTAAATACCTATGCAACTAAAATATGTAACAATAGAGTCAATTACGCAACTGGTCCTGCAGGAATACATACATTTCGCAATAACCTGATTTTGATAATATTTCACTGTATTCGTTCAAAATAATTATATAATGGTTTGAATTTGTAATGTATTTATTATCGGCCAATATCAGGTGTCTTGCAATTTATTATTTATATTTTTGAGATTAGATTCCTGGATTCCCTTTATGTTGTCACCAGTATGTTTTCGAAATAGTACAATAAATTACCGAATACTTCAAAATTGCATTGGGCAGACACACGTTCTGTTCAAAGTGTCATATCAAAGTAAATTATCTATCCATTAGTCTCAGTCCAGTTCATTCACTAATGTCGGCTCATGCATGTTTATGTAGTGAGCGATGTCATCTGAACATTATAATAACCAGTGTACCGTCATTTTCAACTTCCAAAGCTATCAAATGGAAGATAGTTTAGGAGAATCGTAGATTTCATTTAATTTATCGCTAAGTCCTTATTGTACTCACAAGGAGACGTGCAATACGTACGTGTTTACAGACAATGCGTCAAATTATAGCGGAATAATGTATGTAATTGAAATTTAAGATATATATGGCGTACCTGTTTGATTCAAGGTTACAATTGATGCATTGCTTTCTAAAGTGGATAGATCATTGGGTTGTGTTGGTATACGAAATACAGTCAACAGTCACACATTGTAAGGACTGCATAATGACTTCACTTGGACACAGGGAGTATTAATTATTGTAGGCAGTGATTATATAAGTGGGATAACAATTATTGAAGAACATGGGAAGAAAGTTCTTTTCAAATCGTAATATTCACAGGACACCTGTTTTGGGCAACTTTTAGAACTTCTGAACTGGTACACCACTGCATATATAGAGTATAGTATGTACACACTTTTTATATAATCTAAAAAAATAAGAAACTGTTAGTTCTATTGAAAATTGTTAAGACACTCCAGAATGTTTACAATAACTGAAAATGGTTATAAATTGCTTATTTTGTTGTGAAGGTCTATTGTGTTACAATCTACTCAGTATTATTACATCTGATCTTAAAGATACCCAGTACCGGTGCCACGTGACACACTTTATAAATACATGACTCGTTTGTTTATCAACAAATTGAGGACCGCTTTTTTATTTCAGATATATGTTGTGATCAATATACTTTGCATACATGCAGTAGGCCTATGTATACGGCTATAGTATGCGTACCGTAATCCTTTATACAGCATGCTACATACGACGCGCATGCGACACAGTACAAAATGCCGTATCATATAATGGCCATACATACTGTATGTGTAGACACAGTATACTATACAGCGTGTGCGGTGTACGTGTAGTCCAGATTGTAAGGAATCGATCATGACTATTTTTAGTGCCACAAGATAATATAATAAGTCATTCAAAGATAGAACTAAATATAGTATTCTGCTTACACAAAAATCTGTGATTGAGTTGAAATATCCATTTATACCAAATGCATAATATACATATACAAATGCGCGATCGAAAAT
>JAODAI010074222.1:0-11864 GCA_027575025.1 Scotoplanes globosa | reverse complement strand
GCCTTCTGGAAGATTAGCCAATGGCTAAAGAAGTTACCCTGACATGAAATGTTGAAATAAAAAAATATATAAAAAAAAAACAGCAGGGACAATTCGTTACTCCTGTTTTGAGAAATTTAGCCATTAATACAAAAAATGTAAATGTGAAGAAAAATTCAGCATAATTGTAATTTTATTTGTATTATCAAATGAATTAACTGAGAAGTCTAACTATTTACTCTAAAATTTAAAAAAACATTAATTTTGGACGATTTTTTCTTAAATTGAACACCAAAATACCAGGAATAAACCCGTTTTTATCAATGAACTAATTTCCAATGTAGACCGAAATATAATGATAATTTGGTATTGTGCTACTTCAATGAATGCTACAAATATACCCTTTTACAGTCAATATCTCAAAATATGATTTTATCATTTGCAGTAGTGCAGCATCTGAACTTCTGACGTTGAGTGAATTTCACAAATCTGTCATACTGGCAGACCATTGGGAGTTTGAGCCGTCTCGACTGAAGCTGGGATCGGCCATGGGGAAGGGGGCCTTTGGACAGGTCGTTGAGGGCTTTCTGCAGGGTCGTATCTGTCTGAGAAAGAATTCAAAGGCGGGCCTGGAGTGGATTCCAGAGGACACTGGAAAAACGGATGTTTTAAGTGTGGCGGTCAAGTTATTGAAAGGTTGGTTTGTTTGTATGTCTCATCTTATTAAAGTATTGTTTTATTCTGAGAGCTATATATAAAGTTAAGGTTAAGTAAGAACGGATCAGACAGGACATAGTCCTTATAATATGACTCTGATCCTTCGTCACCCTCCTAAATCTGTTCACAGTTAGAAAAACATACATCAAGACCATTCTTAAAGGTATTGGCACTATTTATTCAAACTAACGAGTAGATCATTCCACTCACTAACCACTCTCTGTAAGAAGGGAAACTTCCTACCATTGCTCTACAGCATTTGTACAATAAACAGTACTACTTTGACACCTGTACATATGATACCGTACATACACTATGTTAATGTGTGCCATGTTTTGTGCCGTTGGTGTTGAATAACAAAGTATACTATATCCACAGACTATAACAATTCAATGTTGTTTACTTGATCATCTCAGCTCTCAATAATCCAGATATTGGGTTGTTAGCAGGATAAGATACAAAATAATCAACCAAAAAGTTATGTTTTTTAGTTTTTTTGTATTATCTCATTAAATTAACATTAAATATGTACACCGAGATGACTGGTCTGAGACGCCAAAAAACCGCTGCCTCCGGCCTGGTCCATTTCAATATCTGTGATGAAGTCATCTTGGTTATTATTAGGCAATGGATACCCCTTTATCTATTCCATATATACTACTTTGACACCTGTACATATGATACCGGACATACACTATGTCAGTGTGTACATGTTTTGTGTCGTCGGTGTTGAATAACAAAGTTTACTATTACAATTCAATGTTGTTAACTTGTTCATCTCAGTTCTTAATAATACAGATATTGGGTTGTTAGGCGGGTACAAAATATTCAACCAAAAAGTTATGTTTTTGTTGTTTTTTGTATTATTTCATTAGATTTATCCTAAAAAGTGTACGCCAAGATTATAACCGGTCTGACGTCATCACAGACACCAATGGACCACTGCTTGCGGATTTGGTCCATTTTAACGTCTGTAATGACGTTATTCCAGTTATTATTCAGCAATAAAGACACCATAATCTATAGATTATATCCTAATTATAAAGAGATAATGTAACTGCATATTGAAATCTACTAAACATTATTGACTTTCATTAACTTTTGTAGATTTTGCGTCCGATGCTCAGAAGCAGGAGTTTTTGCAGGAGATCCAAATGATGAAGCGTTTAGGCTACCACCCTAATGTTGTGTGTCTCATCGGTTGTTGTACTGTAGTGGAACCAATCTGTGTAGTAGTTGAAGCCTGCCCTCTTGGAGACCTCAAGAAATATTTACACGCTAACAGAAAGAAGGTATTAAATTGTTGATATTACTGTCATGCTGCCAATTTTATTGTTACAGTCAGATAGTTAAAAAGTTCAACTTAACCCTATGACTGCCATCAAATTTGACTTTGTTCGGGCACGTGAACATCGTAGCTGACCTCAGGTACCGAAGAATGTCACCACGGGATACTAGAAATATGCAATGGCTGGCCTGGCGTGCCGGGAATGCCACGCGGGCCATTTGAATTGGTGAATAGCGCCGCACACGGCAGCCAACTCAATAGTTTGACTTGCGACTGATGTGTGCAGTGATGCAGCAAATTAAATTGGCAGTCAAAGGGTTAACCAAACACATAATCACAATATAACATGATCTGCTTAACAGACCTTCATTTATAAGGAGCGCCATCAGCGCGATCACGCTCCAAGGCGCTCCTGAAAAGTGCTCAGGGAGAGCAATTGATTGCTCTCCTAAAAATAAATGTTTTTGTTTTTTTCTGGGGGTAAATCTCATGTTACTATGTCAATACTGGTCCCAAATCGCAATGTAATATTAGTTATATATAGTCTGTTACATTTAGCCCTATTGTGCTAGAAATATAGACCATAAAAAAGTGTGAAATGTTCAGGAGAGCGAAAAGCTCTCCTTAATCTCCCAGGAGTTGAAAAAACAGCTCTCCTGAGATTATCAAACGTGAAGGTCTGCTAACACACGCTGGCGGGAGAGTTAATCAAGTGCTACTTGGTTCGAGCACGTAAACATCGTAGCTGACCGCAGTTACCAGATAATTTCACCACAGAACACTGTAAATATACAACGGCCATCCTGGCGTACCGAGGAAGCCACGGTAGCTGCGTGGGGCCATTTGAATCGGTGTGGTGTGTGCAGTGATGCAGTAAATTACATTGGCAGTCAAAGTGTTAATCAAAAATGTATTTTACCCAGGCCAATCTGTATATGTTTCCAGTCATTATCCAATGACCAGTATTTATCGTTTGTAAGACTTCATACGTTGTCGATGTCAATTACTAAAAGTCTAAAAGAATAGCTTTGATGGCTACAATCCAGTGGCTCTGTATTAAAGGCTTTGGGTGGCTCTGTATTGCTGAAAAAGTGTCAGGATACTTAAATCACTCAAACTATATCTTTTGAGATCTATAACATGAGATAATTTACTACTAATAGAAAGAAATATTTGTCCAGTATCTCTCAAAGGTGCTATATGGCTCTATTTAACCTTGTTATTGAAAAAGTGACAGAAAACTTTCTCAATAAAACTTTATCTTTAATAAATTACTAGAAACAAGCATTGAAAATGGTCAGTAATCCTAATCAATCAATCAATCTGATACCTTCTTGCTTCATGCTTGGTGTTAAATGATCCAATAATCTTAAACTGACAGTATCACCAATTATCCATAAATGGATGATGCCCTGGGCTTCCTAATAAGAATATGTCAGAGGACGTTCTCTTCAAATTTATTCCATTGTATAGTTGACAATATAAGTGGTTTATATGGACTGCGAATCGGTTTGTTAACAGTGCAAGATATACACACTGCGTATCATAATGCTAGAGTTTCCCACGCACATACCTACAAGCATGTGGGCATTGTACACAGTGCAGTGATGCGAGTGCAGTGATGCGTTTCCAGGTATGGAGCTATCAACCCCATTCAGTATCGATTTTGTTAAAACAACAGACAACACAGGTGATTATAGAGGCTTTAAAAAGACCCATGTTTGAATTGAGTGTATACTCGGGATACATTACTATTAGGCAAGCTAGGGCGTCATGTAATCTATTTGAGAAATAAACCAAATGTGTGAATTTATCATTTCCATAAATCATACATTTTTATTTTCTTCATTATCGAATGATAAACCTGCGTCTATATTTGTTATTTCAGATATTATCCAGCCTAAAAGACGACTCTTTATTAGACGAAGAGGAGCTGTTAACATCTACAGACTTATTGTCCTTTGCCAGGCAAATAACAATGGGAATGGTACGTAGCAGCATAAATAGAGTTATAGATGTTGCACACTCTACATTATATGTTGCACACATATAATGATAATGGGCACTTTTAAGGTGCTCATTAATACTATCTTCAATACCTCAACCCGTTTGAATGACATGTTTTTCATAAGTTTATTTATCATAACGATGGGTCACAAGTGGTGCAAAGCTATATCTTAAAGTTCTTACCAATATATATCACAACTTGTTTACTGGTCCAGCTTGCGCCGCTTCAGTAGGCCTGATGGCAGTATTGAATAAGTTTCCAGAAAAAGTTGGAGAAATGAGATTCGGATATAGAAATCCGAAGAGACTATGTTGGAGAACCGGAAAAATGGGGATGGCAGGAGGGACTATAGAAACAGGAGGCGAGGAGACGTATGACAATCGAGAAGACATCCGGAAATTTATTTCTCAGAGTCAAAATATAGAGACGGTTACAGGAGGTCGAGTTCGACGTCTGCGAGAGGAGAGTTCTGCTTTTCGCTGATAGGGAGTTGAAGTTGTTCCATGTTGAAATTGTACATGTGGTGATTATCTTCGCTGCATTTCTCAAGATATTTATCGCGAAGATGATGGAGTTGATGATGGACAGTTTGGTAGTTGTTAAGCTCGATGATGTCTTCTGAGAGTATCGTACTTCAGATGATGAGTAATTATGTAGAGTTGTTGCTGGGCTTTTTCTAAGTCTTCCATCTCTCTCCCGTTGATATACTGGATAATAGCTACAGTTGAGTATTCCGTGATTGGTCTGATCATTTGCTTGTAGATTTTAATAGTTGTTTCAGCGGTTCCGGCTGTAGAGATGGGTGATCATTTTTTCTTTCCAATTATGACATCACAGCCTATTTATAGGGGACCTTCACAGGCTATTTCTAGCTTCCTTGGCCCACTCTTTATAACTATATGCACGTGGCTCCAACTGGTATATCAAAAGTTTTGGGCAGCTCATATAACCTCATTGCTGAAAAGCGCCAAGAAACCTAATCTACCTTGTACGTTCGATATAATTACTTTGCTTTTGAACTTGTAAAATACTTTCTGATTGTCGTTGAAATATAAATTGGAAGTTTGTATTTTCACCAGGCACTCACATGTACACACGTTGAATTGGCTAGTTCAATAAGGTGCACTAATTGCATGCTACAGTCATTGGAGATCAGCCACAATAACTGTGTTATGTCATAGACTGTATTCACCGTTGATAATAATTCTGACATATAGCAAAACAATCCTATGATTTGTGACTGTATGGAAAATTATGTGGACGGCTTTTAATTTTGAATTGGGCTACTAAGAACCTTGTGTACACTCATTCTTTTTCAATATGATTTGTTTAAAGATGTCATGTGGGTATTTGTACTATTTTACTAAAAATCTATTTTTGTACAGTTTTACTCAACGCTATAAATTAATTTATTTAGTATCATTTTTAGATCAATCTGTAATATCCATATTCTAACTGGAAGATAGCGGGATCGTCGATCCGGCCTGCATGGCTTCAAACGCTGTAACGTATGCTGTAAAAGTGGGACAATTAATGCACCACATCAGTGTTAGTTGTCAAACATTATTATCTCCATCATGAAGTGATAGTCCTCCTTTTGTCCTGTCACATGACACCTGCAGCTGCCTCCTATGTACTACAGTTGACAAGCGTCTTATTGAGTATGAAATGGAGACGTACTATACGGGAATAGGTGTTCCTCGTACTCTGACAGCATACAAGTAGCCCTAATGTACTGAATGTACAACCATAGCAACCCACCCCTCTTACTGACACATATTTTGAAATAGTTTGTATTGACTGTAATTTTCAAACTCTACAAGGCGGATATGTGAAAGTGAAAGTACATGTCTTTTTCCGGTCCTATATCAAGCTATTGTAATGTTGTTGTGTTGTGCAGCTGTGTCTCTGTATGTCCCCGTTTCTAACTGCTGTAATACAAAGGAGGAGGAATAAATTATGATGCATCCCATTATAAGAGGTACATCGAGTTCCGAGATTCTTGATTTAGAATGGCACTTTATATAATTATGTTGAATGAAAGTTTGATGTCAATGAATTAATGTTATTAAACAGCACTATATAGTTATTTACTGAGCTATTCTATGTAGCTATTCCTTATTATTGTTATTACTGTTACTCAGACAGGTACCTGTGAGAGCACAGTCCACAAAGCCTCATGCGCTGTGAAAATGAACAAATGCAAGAATTTCAATAAAATGTACTTAAGGAATAAACTGCAGTTCAATGCCCCGTCAAGACTCTCAATTTTGCTGAAATAGTGCAGCAACGCCGAGTAATCAAAATACAGCAAAATCTCAATTTCCACCAAATCCACTTTCAAATTATATGCTAACCATTCATTTGGATAATAGCTCCCTTATGAGTCTGAAGTAAGAATTTAATCTGGACATTGTTCACCGTGACTGCATTGTCATAATCCTGGTTTCAGTTAAGCTACTATCAAAGAAGCCGGTCACATACGGTCATTACACATTACCATCATCAATCACCTTAACCATGAGCGTTAGACTTGTGATCGTAAGGTCAGGAGTTTGGATACTGAGTGATGATGATTATATTCCAGTGACTCTAACTGATATACCAAAGGCTTTCAGTGGCTCATTGTTACGTCTGCGTTGTGAAGGGCCAAGAAACCTAATCAATCATCTCAATACTGGGTGATGATGATTATATTCCAGTGGCTCTAACTGATATACAAAAGGCTTTCAGTGACTCATTGTTACGTCTGCGTTGTGAAGGGCCAAGAAACCTAATCAATCATCTCCTTTCTCATTATCAGGAGTATCTCTCTCAGAAGGGTTACGTCCATCGTGATCTTGCGGCTCGCAATGTCCTAGTGGCTGACAACAAGTGCCTGAAGATTGCTGACTTTGGTCTAACCCGCTATATTTACGAAGAGAGGCAGTACGTGGGTAAGAAGGGAGCCAGAATGCCAGTCAAGTGGATGTCCGTAGAAGCTATTGTTGACGGCATCTATACTACCAAGAGTGACGTGTAAGTAGCAAGTTCAAGTTTATTATTTTTCACATTCATATGACATAGCAGAATAATCATTATAGTGTAACAATAATGTGGAAAGAGGTCTGGGGAAGGCAAAAGCTTGTACAAAGCAGACCCCCTTTACCAGAAACACAATAAATATATAATATAACGAAAGAAATGTTGGTATCCTACCCACCCCTTATAACATACTAAGTAACATTAATATTCAGTTAAACATGATAATTAATATGAATCTTAGGAATGAATGCGTATAAGAATTGCTGTGTGAAAACGACACAAATGTACCCATGCGGCACAATAGCACCGTCCTAGAAATATCTACAAAATTAAAGTCGATGATCACTGGATTTATAGCCAGGCACCAATCTCGTACGCTGAAGGTCGAATGATTGTGCAATTTTTACTGTCTTTGGAAAACTTGACTTAAACACCCCAGTTGTAATGCATTTGTTAATGGATTAATACCATAAATTGGATCATGTGTCCTATACACGATACTTGTATCATCAGCATATAAACAACATTTTAGAACAGTACTACAGCTAGGAAGATCGTTGATATACAACAAAAATAAAAGTGGTCCTAATATATATTATTGTGGAACACCACACGGAATATTACACAACGATGAATTACAACCATTAGTGGAAAGCAGTTGTTTACGATGTGAGAGATAACTTTTAAACCAGTTATGAGTAATACCTCTAATACCATAATTGTGTAATTTATGAAGGATAATATTATGGTTCACCGGATCGAAAGGCTTGGATAAATCAAGGAAAGCTCCAAGTATATATTCACCCTGGTCAAAACCTTTAGTAATATAATTTACTAAATCAAGGGCGGCCATATATGAATAATTCTTACGAAAACCATATTGATAATTTGAAATTACATTGTGTTTATTAAGAAAAAATGTCGTTCTAATAAAACAACCTTTCCAAAGATTTTTGAAATAGCAGGTAGACAGAAATCGGATGATAGTTGTTTAGAATTGTCGGATCGCCCGACTTAAAAATTGGAATGATTTTTGCATACTTTGAGGAATAAGGAACAATTCCGCTAGTAAGTGACAAATTAACTAAAAATGAGAGTTGTTTGGCAAGACTGGTGGTATTTTGCTGGAGGATTCTTGTATACGAATACCGTCAAGGCCTGGAGGAGAATCCCTTAACAAATCGCTAATGATGTTAATTATTTCAGAGGGATTTGTAGGAGAAATGTATATAATTTCCGACATAGGCAGTATTTGGAAAATAATCATTATACTGAATAGTATAGGAGAATGGGACCTTGGTTGCTAAATTTGAACCAATAGTCGTACACATATATTAAAAACATCGGCAACTTCAAAGTTTCACCTCACTATATGCCCTTTTATATACGCCACATGTTAACAACCAATATGCATGTAGAGATAACAATTTATTGTCATATTGCACTCAGTAGTAGCAGAGCGCTTTAGTAAATCGTTCAAAAACAACATCAATCATAAATTAAGTCATCATAAACTGACTTGGGCAAATACTGTTTTGTGCAAACAAACTATTTGATGGTACTCACTCATGATATTGATGGTCCAAAGGTCTGTTTCATGATATTGTATGATACATAGCTAAAGGTCGTTATTTTCATTAGAACCGTTAGCAACACGTCATTGCAATATTGCAGCAGCTAGGCCTATTGTAAATCCCCGATTACGGTAATATTATATACATAATATATAGGCCTACTAATAACATAACTGCAGAATGGTTTAGATCGTTTGAAATTACCGGGAGTAGCTTTGTAACCAAATGACACGATACTCAGTATAATTCCTGTAGAAGCAAGTTAGCGGTTTCGTAGTGACTGGGTAGATATTCAAATTATTGCTGAAGTTCAGGCACGTGAATATTTTTCTGGAATATTTCCCGAGGAACGCCGCCAGGTAAGTACTCAACCCGAGGGATATACACATATGGGCTAAGTTAAATTATGTTTAGCCATACCACAATGACGAAGAGAAAAAAGAGCAAATGTAAGCACAATGATAAAAATGACATTACGTCCTAACTCATATGCTCACATTATCAAACATGTAGTATGCGCTGTTGTTGAGTCACTGTCTCGCTGGTTTGAGACAGTGACCCTGTCAGGGACCCAACATCAGCGACTCCAAATATGAGTAAATAATTGGATGATGAAGATTGCGGGTGTTAAGCGAGTGGATAGAGCAGGTTGGGTGATATTCGGGAGGAGATTGGGATGAAAGTGAGTCTTACAGAAAGGGTGATAAGGGGTCCCACGAGGTGGGGTGGACAATATAGGAAGTATGGGTGATGTGCGACTCCCGAAAATGGCGATGTCATATGTGGAGGTTTGTAGAATTGGTAGGGGGATACCTCGTTTGAGATGGAAGGACTGTGTGGAGAGGGATTTTAGGATGGCTGGAGGTGATGGGGATTAGCGAGTCATCGCCACGCATAGAGGAAGGTGGAAAGCTTTGGCCAATGATACAGCTGTCAGTTGGTATTTTCTTCCTCACCCCTCTTTAGGGATTCATACGGTAAAGTGAGAGAGAGAGTATGCATCATCAGCAACCATTTGGATCTCACTTATGTCAGTATGTAAATAACCAAAGCCAGGTACACAACATACACCTCCGTGTCCGTCCAAAGCAAGGCTCTGGATATTTGAAAAATGAATCCCGAGTTTACGGCCGGGTATACAAAATGAGTAAATATTTCCGTATCATGATAATTCCTTACCAGAATGTTGGAATGATTATGAAAATAATGCAAAATTAAGTGTAATTTGTAAACCTAGAATGTAATTTTGAAAAACGATTTTAATGACTTTTGCATTAGTTGGGCTTTAGCTCACCATATTAGTAATTATAATGATTAATAAATAATAGTAATTATTGTACAAATTATTGTACATTTTTTTGTTTATCCGCTTTTCAGTATCAGCGATCGTTAATACTGGCTTAATAATATACGGAGTGATCCATGCAGCTATGGGCTTCAATAATATTGTGTGAGTGCTTGTTTGGTAGTGTCTATGCTCCAGTAACCGACCAACATATCAGACAGATCACACATGAATATACATATCACATAGATATACAGACCACAGGGCCCTATTCGAAATACATACCAATGATGTGGCCGAGCGGAAAAGGTTGGTGGCTCTAGAAGCTATGAATCTCGGCAACTGGGATATCCAGGGTTCGAATTCCGAGTCGGGCCTAGTAGTGTGGGTTTTTCACCCGAGAGATAATAATAATAATAATAATGATGATTTAGTTTGAGATCACAGTTTTCCCATGCGAACGACGACTCTCTCAAATTAAAAACTCCAAATTTGACTTAAAATCTATGAATTGGATGACCACCCGACGTGAAGTTGTAATATAAAAGGCTTTGCTTCTCCCACTTCGGTGGTCACTTAGCGTCGTAAAATTAAATAAGCCTTCCAGGCCGATTATAGTTATACAAATTGTAGATATCATTTGTTACAAGTAGACGATACATACGAATGGTTATGCTTAGTTAGTATTCATAAGCTATTATAAACAGTTCGAAATGCATTGGTATATTGGGTAGATCAGACTCGATATACATTTTTTCAATTCAAATTTATTTTCTCATATGCATGAACAAAATGTGGTACAATTGTATAGTATATAATTATGACAACAAATATATGAAGGACACTAGAAAACAGCCACAGACTGTTGTCAAAGCTAGTGACCATTGGTAATATAAACCATAGTGAAAATATAAATGAAATCAAGATGAGAAATTATACATAAATATATACAATAGGTAAGTAATTAGAAGAAGAAATTTTAAAATATTATAATTAAAAGTAATAGATTGTTTCATGTTTAACAAATTATTGTTAAAATGAATTAAATATGCCTACCACATATTCATATAGATATAACCACGAAACAATAATAAGAAAAGTATGCGGTAATTATTATAAAGATTATGCGATGGAAACAAAATATACTATAGTGTAATTATTCAAACTTATTGTTACATATCTAAGAGATAATTCCTCAGTTTCCTTTGAAAAGAATTGAGTGATTTAGCAGATTTAATCACAACTGGCAGTGGTTGCAATACATTTAAAGCAAAAATAGTTATTTATCTGGAGTTTACCATGTAATGTGTTGTGATGTGTAACATTGAAAAGACTACCATTGCGAGTTGCCAAGTGACGATTTGCAACTATCGAACATGTATGGCCCGCTGTCTGTCGGCAGAGGCCGACTTATTATTTGACGCAATTAAATAATTGCCAAAGGACCTTTTCCATTGAACCCATGGAATAGGTGGATTGCTCGGTTGCCATAAAAAATATGGTGGTGGATTAATTCCGGATGTATTCATTGTTACGTAGTAAGTAACTTCAAATTCGTAATTAGATTTTATTATATGAACTGCCTTACTGTAATATCGTTACCTGATAAGACGGCGTATGAAGTAAAAACAGCTGCAACATAGTAAACATATTGCTACTGTATAAAGTACTTGGAAAAGTTAAAGTATGTACTGAATGTATGTAGAAAGTAACTCACGGAATTATAAAACGAACTCTATGCTCCTGCACTCCAACGTAATTGTAGAATGTAGTATTGGCTCGCAAATTAATGTAAATGTAAAACTTTATTCTCGTCACCAAATGATATGTTCATTTATAATGTATATAAATATAATGTTGCTCAAAAAAGAAGAACAGTAACACCTGCAGTTGCATAATTTAATATGATATTCATTAATAATATAATGATCAGTAATTCATATATATATATATATATATATATTTCAACATTTCATGTCAGGGTAACTT
>JAODAI010074111.1:0-11867 GCA_027575025.1 Scotoplanes globosa | reverse complement strand
GTCTTCTTAAGTATATCCTAACATCTGCCAACATGAGGTTGTGGATCCTGCGGCCTACTTTTTCATAATTAAGATGGATAATTTTTTTTCCTAGTTTCACCAAAGTAATAAATTGTACATTGATGATATTGTGTTAATAATATAAATTAATAAATTCTGAGATCTTTGAAAATGTCATTATGGTGGACGCCCTCAAAATGGCTGGTGTGATAATGGTTAAAGTTTGATTTTGTGTACTTTACCATTCTAACATATATTGCCGTTTTCCACCAATCAGCACCAACCATATTATCACCGTTTTTAAACGCATATTTCTACCTTAAAATGATTCAATTAAATTAAAATATATAGTTTAATTTGAAGGCCTATCCTCTAGTCTTCTTAAGTCTATCCTAACATTTGCCAATATGAGGGTGTGGATCCTGCGGCCTACTTTTTCATAATTAAGATTGATAATTTTTTGTCCTAGTTTCACCAAAGTAATAAATTGTGCATTGATGATATTGTGTTAATAATATAAATTAATAAATTCTGAGAGCTTTGAAAATGTCATTATAGTGGACGCCCTCAAAATGTCTGGTGTGATAATGATAAAAGTTTTATTTTTTGTACTTTACATCTAGGTAGGTAAATATATGGTGAAAATAACAAGGGTGTCATATATTTCCCATTCATGGGGATGGTTGAACGTAGGGACCATGTGCCTCACACGAAACAAAAACATATTTGCTAAATCAATGCTGCAACGCGGCTTGTGCAAAGTATACGATGATTCGGTACTTGTATTTAAAAAAAAATGTTGGTGCAATGTCAATGGATATTTATATCGCTATTGTGATTAGCTTATGGGACCTAGACATTTATCCTGTGTAAGCCCTTTAGACCTAACTGAACTAGAACCAGTCCAGTCCAACTCCGAGTCCTAGACCTAGCCTAGGCCTAGGATCGTAACGTAATTATACTACTGTACGATACATTTTAACACCAATTTATACTTGGGAGTTCGAAAATATACTTCAAAACAAAGTCAGCCTTTAATACTGAGTTAGTCTTAAATTTACTATCCCGCGGTGAGATTAGCATACAAATTACAATTAATTTACACTAGCCTAGCTCAGCCCAACAGCAGCTGGCTCTCAGTGCAGCGCAGCCAGCTCGGAAATCGGATCGGTGATGCTCCTAAACCAGACCACGCAAACGTCTATATTCCAGTTATTTCATTGGCCATCATGTAAAAAGGTTAATAATTCCAGTGTGCAAACATGTACACGTTCCATAGGCACATCTACAACAATTTAGCACCCTTTATCCTAGATATAAGAGGAAACAAATTGTCACAACTGGGTTGGTATACACTATACCAAATTTGCATAAATTATCATAATTGCGCAATACACGTAAGTTAAAGGAGCACCAACTTCCATGATAGGAAATTTTATTTCGCACTGTCCTTGTTTTGTACGAATCAGAAACTTGGCACACATATTGCAAATACGTAAAATAAAAAAAAACTATTAGAGGATTTTAGGTAACTCTATATATTGAGGTCACCAGGTCACATGATCAATATCCCTGGAAAAGTGTTCATATTGTTGAATATATTCTAAACCCCAAAATGTATCAATAAAAGTTTTCATAAAAAAATGTTCCATCTAATGAAAGCAACATTCTCACCAAATTTCAGGTATATTGCATGAAAAATGGCGGACGTATTCATTTGTTTGTGTAAAAAAACTGTGTTTTTCGTAATCCATCTTTTAAACGGTATGCAAATTTATATAGTGAAATTCGGTCGCGAACGTCTATTTCGAACATTAATAACGTTAATAGTGTTAACACACTTAATAATTTAACAATAATAGTGTTAAAAAAAAGTAATTTTCGAGTTAATTTTGAAGATACGTTCTGAACATGTTCTAGAAACCAAGTAAGAGAAAATATATATATTTTTTTGTATTTGAAAATGTTCTGGCGGTATCACCACCTTAACACGATAAGGAATTGTTACTTAGATATTTCAGCGGCTCAAAACGGTTTTGTGGATGGTTTCACTGTTGAGACGAACGTCATTATTTTAACTTATTGACTGGAACGTTCAATGCGAGACCATCTGTTCGGAGGCTGGCTCCATCTTGGTCTATTCATGATATGCTAAGAGTTTGGCAAAGCCCCCTTTTGAGCCAATGGATTTAATATTATTGTAATATTTGACACATAATACGTTTTTCCTGGTAGCAGCAACTTTAGGAAGACAAAGACATTTTGTTAATGTGTTAGCTCTGAGGAAAGTGTTTTTCTCATCTAACGGCTACATAACTAACCGTACTTCCAGATACATTCTCCATAATCAAGAATAAAACAGTGTATTTTACACCAGATCCGGTTTTTATTCCGGCTTTGAGTGAGGGTTGAGCTACACGTGAATATAATTTTGAATTTCCGGCCAGGGCTTTGGAGTGCTATATTGGGAGAACGAAGTCAATACGTCAGATCAGTTATTTTTACTTCCGAAAAGTCCTTTTATTCCAGCTTCTGAGGACACTATTTTTAAGTGGATTGCTAATTTGATTTAAAACATGTTTGTGAATGGTGTTAGAGACCAGGCGTCGTCTAATGCCTGGGTTGCAATGGTACCAACATTATGTTATTAAGACAGCGTTGTGGAAGACTCTACCGACGTTTGTAAGTTGTTATATGGCGGACGTTCTCTCTGGTGAAGGAACAAGTCGAAAGCGGTTTTCTCTGTTCCGACTAGGGTAATGACGAGGTCGGTCCACCCGCCAACAGCCATGGTTCTGGGCTAGTCCGTTGGTCGATATGGATATACAACGTAACGTCTTTACTATATTGATTCCCCAAAACAAGGGTGCTTTTGGGAAGCCACGAGTAAATACTTACCTTATATAATGCCCACCATCCCTTCACATGATTTTTTAAATCAGTGTTTTACCAACATTGTTGGATTGGTGTGTCGAATCAACTGTCAATATCCGCCGGTGTGAATATGTACATCATTAGAACGCTAGCTGGAAGAAAACTCGTTTGAAACCGGTTTAAATATAATAGGGGCGACTCGAATGTACAAAATTCGGACACATAAACTGAAATGACTGGCCGTATTGAGGAAGTACATGCTTGTCGCATTTATGCGATGACGGCATTGAGCGGGTTAATGAAGTCTTAATTATCATAACTCCTGTTTGCTTAGTAGGCTTAAGTACTATATGCGACACGATTGTGCTGAAATATATTATCTTTATGTGTAAACTGCTGTACCATACATACCATACATGTATAAATACCATTCTAATCAATTAATCTAGTGATTATATATTTCGAACTCAACTGAGAAAGACCTCTGGTGAGGTCGTAATATATAATCACTAAATCAATCACTGTTCCACTTCTATTACTATATTACCATTTGTGTATTTAGCAATATACATAATCTATATTATTAACTTATATATATAGTTATATATATATAATATATATAATATATATATATCTTCTTGATTGTCAATCTGCCTATAGGACAATTTATTATACGGAGACTGCCCTGATGAAAATACACTGTGATATAATGCTGAATATGGATACAATTCATTGTTATATATATTGATTATTCCATTGTTATTCATATTGTGTATTTACGCAGCAAATATTCTTGAAATTGCCATCTTATTTGCATGGAATAACAAGACTTGAATAAACAAACCATCTAATGAAAGCAACATTCCCACCAAATTTCAGGCAGATTGAATTGAAAATGACGGACGTATTCATTTGTTTGTGCCAAAAACTGTGTTTTTCGTAATCCACCTTTTAAACGGTATTAAAAAATATATGTAGTGAAATTTGGTCGCGAAACGTCAATTTCGAACATTAATAACGTTAATAGTGTTAACACAGTTAATAATTTGCATAAAATATCATAATGGCCCAATACATGTAATTTAAAGGAGCACCAACTTCAATGATAGGACATTTTATTTATCACTGTCGTTGTTTTGTAAGAATCTGAAACTTGGCACACATTGAAAACATGTAAAAGGACAATCCTATGAGAGGATTTTAGGTAACTCTATATATTGAGGTCACCAGGTCACACGACCAATATTCCGGGAACAGTGCACATATTGTTTAATATATTCTAAGCCCAAAAATGTATCAATAAAGGTTTTCCTAAAGATTGTTCCATCTAATGAAAGCAACAATCCCACCAAATTTCAGGCACATTGTATGAAAAATGCCGGTTTTGTGCCCAAAACTGTGTTTATCATAATCCACCTTTTAAACGGTAAGTTATGTAGTGACATTTGGTCACGAAACGTCAATTTCGAACATTAATAACGTTAATACTTTAACACAGTTTAATAATATAACAATAATAGTCTTAAAATAGATATGTTCTGGATATGTTCTAGAAACCAAATAAGAGAAAATATTTTTTTTAATTTGAAAATGTTTTGGTATCACCATAATGCTCCATCTTGGTATATTAATAATACGTTAAGAGTTTGGCAAAGCCCCCTTTTGAGCCGATGGATTCAATATTATTGTAATATTTGACACATAATACGTTTTTCCTGGTAGCGGCGAATTTAGGAAGACAAATAAGTTTTATTCATGCGTTAACTCTGAAGAAAGTGTTTTGTTTCGTCCAACGGATACAGAAGTAACCCTTCTTCCAGATCCAGCCTCCATAAGTAAGAATCACACAGTGCATTTTACACCAGAACCGGTTTTTATTCCGGCTTTGAATGAGGGTTGAGCTACACGATAATATAATTATTAATGTCCGGCGAGGGCTTTGGAGTGGTATATTGGGAGAACGAATTCAATACGTCAGATCCATTATTTTTGCTTCCGAAAAGCCTTTTATTCCAGCTTCTGAGGACATTATTATTAAGTGGATTGCTAATTTGATTAAAAACATGTTTGTTTTTAGAGACCAGGCGTCGGCTAAGTCTGGTTTGTGAGGGTACCATTTTGTTATATTATTAAGGCAGCGTCGTGGAAGACTCTACCAACATTTGTAAGTTATTATATGGCGGACGTTCTCTCTGGTGAAGGAATACATCGAATGCGGTTTTCTCTGTTCCGACAAGGGTAATGTAGAGTTTGGTCGACCAACAGCCCTGGTCCTTTGGTCGATATTGCTATACAACATAAAGTATTTACGATATTAATTCCCTAAAACAAGGGTGCTTTTGGGAAGCCACGAG
Source organism: Scotoplanes globosa (assembly GCA_027575025.1). Lineage (NCBI taxonomy): Eukaryota > Metazoa > Echinodermata > Holothuroidea > Elasipodida > Elpidiidae > Scotoplanes > Scotoplanes globosa. The sequence goes on along the minus strand of JAODAI010074111.1, from coordinate 6,639 downwards.
TAAATACTTACCTTATGTAATGCACACCATCCCTTCCCATGATTTTTTTAAGTCAGGATTTTACCAACATTGTTGGATTGGTGTGTCGAATCAAGAAACGTTTGTTCGGGTCGTATCAGGATAGTTCTTGCAAAGTAAAGGATTACGATTTTTGTAATGAATTCCTGGTTTTATTTTTTTTGTTAGTAGAAATTCATTAGTTTATCAAAATTAATTTACTTACATAATTGTTGGTTTGGTATTTTTTGATTAGTGTAATCCGAAAGAGAAAAAGCTTTTGAAAAAAGAGAGGAAAAATAAGATTGGGAAATGTAATATTTTGTCTTTTCTTTTTCACTGGTTGGTGGAGTTTACACGTTACTAATATTTTTTTTGGTTACGGAACATTTAGTGCTGTGTGTATATTACATAGTACATAGTACATAGTACAGTATTTATGTGTGTTGCCCTGCACATTGCTGCACCCTGGTGGATTTCTCGGAATAGGAAAAAAGAAATAAGCATAGGGTTTGAGTAACTAGGGAAACTGAGTGCAGGCGTCAGCCAGTGGGGTCTGGGTTAAGGTATTTGTTAATTTTAAGTATAGTAGTATAGGGATTTCAATCTGTTGAAGTCAATGGGAGTGCTTTATTTACTCAAAAATATCCAATGACAACATACATCACGCTAGATAGCATCACAAATAGCTCTTTCCTTACTGACTAGTTACAGTAATAAGAAAAAGGTGGGGGTATACACATATGTTTTAAAGCCAAAATAAAATGTATATATCTTACTCGCCGATCGGCAAGTTTGGTGTGTACATGTAGTATGCACAATTCGCAGTTCGGCAAGTATGGGAGCGAAAGGATGGGCTGGGCTTGTTGTGAAAATATCAAGAAACAGGTTGTGAACACGGTGCATCAAGAACCGTATGTTAGTTTGGGCCAATATTCGGCACATTCATGCTCTGGGGGTTGCTTATATTAACGAGTGGGTAGGGCTTAACATAAAATATTTGTATTAATTACTGTTTTTTAACAACTTTTCTTATTTTTGTTCTCAAAAACATAAACATGGGGTTGTGTGGTCAAAGGTCAAACAAATTCAAACGACTGTAATTATACAACCGTTAGGATCATTTTAAATGTACATACCATATTCAGATATTAAAGACACTTTTCGATGACAATTGTCATTGGGTTGATCTCGATGCGACATTCGTAGGCGAAGTTAACGAGTGGGCGGGGCTTAATATAACAAATATGTTCGTTACTCAATATAGTTAACACATTTTCTTTATTTTTGAGTTCTTGTTTAACAAGAAATGTATACGGTCACCCCGGCGTGTATGTGTGTGTATGTGTGTGTTTGTCTGTAGCGTCTGGGCTCATTAACATGAAGTAGGAGTAAGTTGATAGTATATACATATATACCTTGTAGGTCGGTTACGATGTTGACGATGATATCTCGCATATTAATGAGTGGGTGGGGCTAATTGCGTAAATATCAAGAAATAGCTTGTTAACACGATATCTCAATAACCATAAGTCGGATTAAATTGATATTTGATATATAATGTCATGCAAGTCGGTTAGGAAGCCTATTGATTTTTATGTTGATACTTCCGTATATTAATGAGTGGGAGGGGCTTATTTTGAAAACATAAATAAATGGTTCGTTTACACGATATATCAATAACCGTAAGTTAGATTATGTTTATATTTGTACAGGGATGCCCTGCAAGTCGGTTAGGAAACCTATTAAATTTGACAATGATACCTCGCATGTTAATGAGTGGGCGGAGCTTATTGCGACAATCTCAGTAAATGGCTCGTTAACATAATATCTCAACCACCGTAAGTTGGATTAAGCTTATATTTAGTACAGGGATGACATGGGGGTTATTTATGAAGCCTATTGATTGTGCCAACATCTGATACATCGCATGTTAATGAGTAAGCGGAGCTTATTGTAAAAATATAAAGAAATGGATGGAGAGCACGATATATCAATAACCGTATGCCTGATTGAGTTGGTATTTGGTACATAGCTTCTCTGTGTGATGGTAATTGGTAGGTATATTGATTGTAATGATGATACCTCACATAATTAATGAGTGAACGGTGCTTATGGCTAAAATATATAAAGATTGGATCGTGACAACGATAGTTCATGTCTGATTGAGTTGATATGTAGTGCATGGATGCTCGATTAGAACTACTATTGATTTAACAATGATACCTCGAATATTAACGAGTGGGCAGCGCTTATTATGAAAATATATTATAATTGGCTGGTGACTCAATACGATAACTAGTGACTACGATATTTAGCACATTGATGCTATGTGGGTCTATTAGGAAGACTATTTATTTATCGATGATACCTCGCATAGTAATGAGTGGGCGGGGCTTTATTCGTAATATAATGACTAGAGGGTAGGATAATTTACAATATACAGGCGAAGACCTAGTATGTTTTTTGATATTTGGTAAAAATAATATTATATACCCCAGAGAAGAAGCTTAAAAGAAGTATTTGTTTTCGGTTGCAGTCCGATTTATATTAATTAGTGGATGGTGGTAATTGCGAAAATGTTTGCTTGTACATACGATATAATTAATATTGAGTTGATACTTGGTACAGGGCTGCTTTACGGCTTGTTAGTAAGTTTATTGATTTCTATGATTTCGTATATTAGATGAGGCCCCCAAATTTATGACAAGAAATCACCGTGCCCTTTGCATGTTTCTTGTTGTAAACAAAACTTAATAAATGGGGTCGCGAGGTCATTTGTAAACAAAATAATATAGCTACATGCAATTCTACAACCGGTTGCTCATTTTAAAGTTGGCTACCATATTCGGGTATCAAAACACCTTTTGGTAACAACTGTCATTGGGTTGAGATTGAGGATACCTTCGTAGGTGAAGTTAAAGTGTGGGCGAGGTTTAATATAAAGATATTTTCGTTAATCAATATTTGTAACGATTTGTCTTATTTTTGTTTTAATAACGTAAAACATGGGGTCGCGAGGTCAAAGGTAATTTTATTAAAATGATTGTAAATCCCCAACTTGGATATCATATTTAGATATCAAAGGCGCCTGTCGGTGATAATTGGGTTGATCTCGATGCGACTATTGTACACGACGTTAACAAGTAGTCGGGGTTTCATATACAAAAAATCAATAGTTCTTGTTCTTGATACAAAAAACGTAAACGATGGCATACTATATTTACATAGCATGTAATGGCAGATCAGGTATTATGTCCAACCTTGGATCATTTTGAGGTATCAGTGTTACAAAAATAGCGTTCGGGCTATATTTCGTTTTGCATATGTCTTTTTGTCTCATGTGTTACGCATATTTCGGCACTATCCCCGTTCATGTGGGCCTACTCATGTTGATGTCAGATGAATTTTAAAAAGGTATGTTTCAAAAATGTGCAATTATTGCATATGTTTGTACATAAACATTGTGAACACAGATTGTATGTGTTATAGCACTGTTTTTTTTAATATATTGACATGCAATTCATTTAATAACCTTGTTGCCAAAGATACCCCATTTCATATCAAGCAATAAACTATATAAACAAATAAAACAGTGTAATACATAATACATAAAAACAATGAATACATAGAAAATACGGATACTCATAAAAAAACATGAAATACATAATAAATTACTAAAATGTCATAATAAAAACATTTTTTCGCATATGCTTGTATTCAAATGAATTGATAACATAGGTATTACCTTATTATGTCTTTCGATTAGTTTATAATGAAGTTATATTATGTTTCAAGTCAAATTTGAGGTGAAATCGTTTTTTGGGGGAAAAAAAATGAAATTTGCATATTTCCTTTGTAATTAGGGTATAATTAACCAAAATTAACATATTTAGTTTTTATTTGGTCCTATGTTTTCAAATTTTCCTATAAGCATACCATATTTCAGATCATTCGGATAATACATGGCTGATATATTAGGGGGCCGAAGTACCCCCCCCCCCCCTGGCCACATATATATCAAAATCACCCGGGTAAGTTACGGTTAACAAGGCCAATCAAATATTAAACTATAATTATAATTTCCTGAATTATTTTAATGGAGTCAGTAATATTCCATTGAACATGTCATGTATTTTGTATTTTAAAGAAAACCTCCACTTTCTCAAAACCAATAATGCCGACATAATACCCGACCTGCAGTGATGCATCACATATATGTTGAAATTCTTAAATAAAATGTAGGTTACGTTACTCAAAGAACATGTTTGGTCAAGTAATGTTTCCCCAACGTTATTTATAAATCCCAAATGTATTGATTATTATATTACTAATATTAGACTTCTCGCTCTCAATTATGTAATTTAAGACAAGAAACTACCATGTATTTTCATGTATTGTTTTAGTAATCTCAGTAAATAGCTTGTTAATACATCATCTCAATAACAGTAAGTCAGATTAAATTTATATTTGGTACAGTGATGTCATGAGGATCAGTTAGGAACCCTATTGATTTTGACAATTATATTTTGCATGGTGTGCAGATCATTATATTCATCAAATATTGATAGGCTGGAGATAATGCCAATTTACAACGTATATGCCTAGCCCTCGCAAATTGTTGAGATTTGACCAAAATTATATTGTATTGCCCACTGAATAAACTTATCTGTTTTCGGTGGCGATCCCATGTATATTAATTAGTGGGCGGTGCAATTGCGAACATTTTGGAGTGAATACGATATATCAATATTAAGTTTAAGATTTGGTACAGGGCTGCTTTATGGGCGTTTACTAAGAGTATTGCTTTGATGGTGATACCTCTGAAGCTTGTATATTAGTGGGTGGCCGGGACTTTATTCATAACATACCAATAGGCTAGAGGCTATTTTACAATGTACAGATGAGGCCCCAACAAATGAGACAAGAAATCATCATGCACTTTGCGTGTTCCTTTTTATTTTGTAGTCCTTGATGAATAATAGACCAGCAGTTCAGACACATTTAGTTAGATGAATTAGGTACCAACAATGGATTATGGCGGTATGTAGGGCGGTACTTGAAATTATCGGAAAAGTGAGTCTGACATATTGGGTGTGGATCTGGGATTGGTTTGAAATAGTTTAATTTTTCCAGATATTTATTTTTATTTTTATAATATCAGCCTAAATATATTTTTGCATAAATGTAAAAAAATGTAAATGTGTCATTTATATAGGCCTTGCCCCTTTTTATACTGTAGTTACAAAGGGATTTACATTTCCCCAGTTATTGGTGATCTCATTCAACCCACATAATAGGTAAATGACAATAACTAACGCAGCATCCGGTGGCATAGATTCACCTCGATATGTACCGAATTAACACCTGGGTTAAGAGAAGTAATCGATTTTAAATGTATTGCTTAAGAACACAGAGTGAAATGGTTTGGCCAGTTTTCGAACGAGTAATCCTTGGATCACTAAACCGTAGCACTAACCATTACGAAACAACACCTCTCATATGTTTGGGTAAATAGTTATTTGTTACTATCGAAAAGGTAAGTTATTAGTTTTGGTATATATTTTGGATTTTAGGGAGCACTACAAAACATGCTTCCATGTCAAGGAAATGTAATAATCCTGATGAAAATGTACATCATGATGAGAATTAGAGTTAAGATTGTGTGGTACGTATCAACTTTAACAAATAATACATTATAAGGCCAAACAAACTTAGACCCCGTGTCTTAATTTGGATTAGTCAGCGTATTCTCCTAGACCACTTAATTTCCTGAGATTGAGGTTAACTTTGGTATGGATTCCATGTAATTATGATATTACAGAAGTTATAATTTGCATGTAAATTCAAACAATTTCGTGAGTAGGCATACTCGTATTTCAGTGACGCCTCCTATGAAAACACTTGAAATATTTTGGCTAGTGTTATATTATTAAACTAAAAAATGTAACAAATAATATTCTGCGCAATGATTTTATATACAATCAATCAGTATGCAATATTAATACAATAAAATGTTGGCCTATCACGGTTTTAATTGGTAGGCCTATTTATTTTTCCAGCAACCTTGTAAATTGACATTACCACATTTTCCAATAATTACCCATTTGCTGAATATTGCGAAAATAACCCTCTATTATATATGAATGTTAATTTGGGACATGTGAAGTTCAACCTAAAATGCAGATCGGATAATATTTAATATAGGCTTGGGGGAAAAGGCCATTTTTTTTAAAAAGAAAAAGTAGGCAGATTTTGAGAAATATTACATGATGATTTTATCGAAACTGTCAATGTTTGATAACTGCTCCCTCTGTAGCGTCCGCAAAGAAACGTTGGTAGTAGCAGATTTGTTAGCGCTAACAACTCACTAACAAACCAGCTACTAACAGCGTCTTCAAAATAACCGAACAGAAGCCGCTGATAGACGTTCGTCCTGTTAGAGCTTTGTATTTTATTCATATATTGCTTTTTCCGTGTTCGATTCGTACTTCCTGCCGTGGATGATCGTGTTTAAGTTAACAGTTAACAGTTAGTGAAATGGTAGTATATTGCCTAGCATCACTTTGTGACTGGTTTGCTGCTAATAAGCTGTCACTTAACGTTAACAAAACTAATTATATTGTATTTAAAACCAATAAA
>JAODAI010074000.1:0-11867 GCA_027575025.1 Scotoplanes globosa | reverse complement strand
CGTAAATACATGCAGGGATAGCACATGTACTCAATACCTTCCCTTTTAATTTCTTAGAAATATGTCTATCTGACATAAGCCCCTCCACTTTTCTCCAGGCCAGAGCTCCTGACTGGATCCTTTTACGCACATCTCCATCAGACCGCCCATCCCCAGAAATCATTCCCCCAAGATACGCGAAACTGCTTAATACTTTTGATAAATTTGAGGATTATTCCACTTTTTTGCCAATTTGAATGACATTCATATTTGCCGACAAGCACCTACTTTTGGGATGATGGGTCACGTAATGTGGCCTACTCCCTCCATGCTCTCCTATGTGACATTTTGAGCATGGTCAATAATTCATTTCTATCTGGGTTAATCAGTGACAATCCTAATGTTAACAGTTTTATCCTAATGATACATTTTACTATCATTGGTTATTAATCCACAACTAACCGAAGCATGTTAGACGTAGAGTTTACTACTACTTGTCTCAACTAAAATGACAATTCACGTTCAATTATATTTTATACAGGCGCGTTCTGTTTGGGAAGAGAAGCATTCGAGCATTGCCGGAAGCATGACAACGATGAAGGATGAAGTAAAGAAATATGAGAGCAATTTGAATATCAAGGAGATTGAGATAAAAGACCTGCAGCGGAGCTTAATAGAGAATGAGAAGAAGCTATACATGTCCGAGACCAGTATGCAAATGCTACAGAGGGTAGGTTGTCGTTTGAACAATAAGTAGCCAAGTACTTATTGCTTAGCTTAAAGTTTTACAGGTTCGCTCTGTTGATAGAGCGTTGGACTTGTGATCGCAAGATCAGGAGTTTGAGTCCAGAGTGATGATGTTTATATTCCAGTGGCTCTATCGTAAATCAAAGTCTTTGGGTGGCTCAAATAAGCTTTGCATTGAAAAGGGCCACAACACATATTTATTCATTCATTCATTAATTCATTAGTGTTAGACTTGCAATTCAATAGAGGTTCCGCATGTGATGTCATTTCATCAAATTTTAGAAGTATTATACTATTACTGTGACACCATGACTAGCGAATAACCAATGCTGATTGGGTGTAAATAGTCAATATGGACCACCACTGACCACCAGCATGCAGACAGTCTATGGTTACAGGTTCTGTGCCAGGATGATTAAGAAGCTATTCCAGTCTCTAACTGGTATATCAAAGACTTAAGGTGGCTCTGTGTAAACTTTGTTGTTGATAAAGAAACAATGAACTTCATTGGTCAATCCGTCATTTCATAACCATGAGTATTGCCGAGTTGGTGGAATACATTCATCCTGTGGTGAAAATATCCATGTTAAAGAGCGTTGCAATCTATACCCAGTGTATCTCTAAATGGTACATATGGCAGCACACCAACCACCATTAGCTACATAATCATGGCCAAAAAGATACCCCTCGGGCCAGTCCGTTTTTATTTTTATTTTAGATAGCAGGTGGAGAACATGTGGCGCTATTAATATGTGGATGTTAAGGTACATGCATTGAAATATATGTAGAGTGAAAATCGGCGTGATCGGCCAAACTTTAGGGTATTTGTTTATAGCCTAGACATAGCGGACTAATATGGACTAAACACAAGTCTGTTTCTCGGCAATTGATATAAAAAAGTTAAACGACATGTAGCTGAAAATCTAGTCATACTTGGTATAGAAATTTTAGGTGCTATGATTGACATATGGATTATCTTCGAAAATGAAAACGGTATGTAGCCCAAGTTAATTTTGACAAGGGAGGGCCTTCAATTTAGTGTGTAAGTCCATGGAGACATTAATGGTGGTGTGCTCCCATAGCGTAGGCTTCTTGTGACTTTCTATGACCTTAGTTATTGGAATCCCCAAATCTATTGAGTCAAACATCAGTTTCAGTTCTATGGTCCGATCAACGTTAAGTCCGGAGTTGTGTCAATAAAATGAGTTATTTGGGTTGAGTTATTTCCATGCTTCTAGTGACCCATAATTTAAGCCAAAGTTGAATCCATCTACCCCTTAGTGGTTGTTAACAGTTATGACAAATGACATATGCACACTTTATCTTGTCCACAGACTAACCCGCTATGGTTATTTTCAATCTCTGTCAATGTTTATCTTAGATGATATTGTTTTATTTCTTTATTAATTTCTATTGTATCTTTATAATCATCATCAGACTTACAACAATCACGAAGATGAGAAGAGGAGTTCACTCAATGATTCCAGACAGCTATATGATAAGGTGGGAGGTCTGCTATTGTATTGAATTGAGACATAAGTCACACATTGTCATATTTAGAGTACGGGAAATGCTGTAAACGGTGATTTTTATGACAATATAGTAAGTTTAAAACAGGAAAAAAAAGTAAGTTGGAGGCTTTGGGGAGATGTATTGAACGACATTACCAATATTAAATTTTGGAACTTTAACTGCTAATTTCATAGGAAAGAAGTGAAAATTATTCTTCATTGTATATTTTTATAAAACAAACAAAATAAACAGGTTGATAGTCGGCTTTCGCTATGGTCGGTAATCATATAGATTACTGTGAGCAGATCTGTGATAAATCACAGACTCGATGGGCCGTAATGGCCCATTGGTGACTTTCCAGGCCTCCTTTCGAAATGTTTGTCCATTTTTGCTCATGTTCCCTAATACCCATGGGTGACGGAGAGCAGTCGGATTAGTGTCTTGCCCCAAAACACATGTCGAAATAACCAGCGGTGGAGCTGGGTATCGACCCGGGACCTTACCGTTCCGAACCTCAAACCCTATCCACTATATTTTTATAGTCACATGAAATATCTCTATTAGCCTATTGGGATAGATCAATAATGAAAAGTTAATAAAATTATCATGACGTCATTATCTGACTACTACTCGTTTCAATATTAATATGCAGTAACAGAGGTATCAGCAGAATCTGAAACCGACATATTGTGCCTTCTGGGGATGCTTCACAATCACAACTCTATGATACATGCCACTCCTCTTCTCACCTGTTTTATGTTCCAATTAATATTTTGATAGATAACAGTTTTGGAAATGGGTAAGAGTCAGGTTGAAGCCAGACTGGAGGACATGCAGAGGAACTTGGTGGAGTCCGAGACAAGATATCAGGCAACCAATGACGGACTAGCACAGGCAAAACGATCTCTGGAAAAACAGGTGGACAAATCAATTTATCAGCAATTTTTAACGTAATTTATGTGTGACATGAATTGGGAGCTCACAAGCATTTAGGCTTCTGCACTTTGTTGGTTGCTTAGTATTGTGTAAAGCGATTTTTGGGGGATAAATTGGCACAAAGTTAACAATTGCAGGAGTTCACATTACTGAAATGTGAAGATTTTCAATTAACTATGTTCCTTCGTTGATCAGGTACCCATCCAATGCAGTACGATTATTAATATTCATTTTAACCAAATATTCATGTATAATGCCCGTCCAATGCAGCACCATTATTGCTAATAATTTTAGACAAACATTCATGAATAATCATCGTTTTGTGTTTATTCTTAGCATTAAAATTTTATAATAACGTCACATTTCCACTATTTATGACATGGTTTATTTGCCGATTGTAAATCAGAGCGTTTTAATATTTTCGGAAACTTTTTCCGTAGTAAAATTCTCAGATATAGATGTTTCAAAATAGTTTTGATGAGCACACAATAATTTTGTTCCTGTTTTTATGTTACAGGAAGACACCGTCTCGAAGCTTCATGACGTTGAGAAGGACAAAGCGAAGCTTGAAGTTGTCCTTGAGCAAGAAAGAGACCGGACATCTCAACTTAAAAAAGAATTAGACCACTCTCTACAGGTAAGTTAAAATAGGTAGTTTTAGAATGCCAGGGGTAATGATTAGTTTTGTTATGATATTAATTTGTAATGTATATTATTTTGTTTAACTTTTCTATTATAGCAATATTACGATTCTATTCAATCCTCTATTATAAAGCAAAACATTTTGTGTTGACAGAGATAGTTATGTAGCTGTCAGTCAAGTTGGGTACTTAATAACTTTGTTTTTAATAACAGATTATAACTAAATAATGTTTGTGAAGTTAAACAATTCTTCAATGAGCAAGGTATCCTGCTGGATTATGCTACATTTTTGAGGAAATATAAAATTCAGTTGCCTTTTATATTCTGCAACAGAGTGGAAGGCAAATATTCTTATATTAATGAACTTTTTAACCATACCAAGACCCTAAAAATATATTTATAATTTTAGGTGTACAACCAAATTTACAGTCCCAAGATCTATTGAAAGGTGGAATGCGCTCACGTTTAAGTTTATTATTGATTGGAATAATACTTTCTTGCTTCCATTCTTGTAGACATACCAAAGTACAATATTTGCAGTATTGTTTTCCTCACCGAATTGTAAGCGTTAATGACTTTCTTTATAGAATACAACTTATCGACTCTCCTTTATGCACTTTTTGTAAAGGTCATTCTGAAATAGTAGTAGTATAGCTTTTTATCAGAGAGCATTCACGTTTTTCCCATGCGAGCAGCTTTCTCAAATTTAAAATATCCAAATTTGACTTCAAATTTATAAATTGGATGAACACCCGACGTGACGGTGCAATTTATAAGTATTTATACTTCATCCACTTTAGTGGTCTCTTAACGTCGTAAAATGAATATGCCTTCTAGGTCGTTATGTTTTATCTATTTTGGGCATGTCCTATTGTTTCTTCTTTTTGGAAGGAGGCGTGTCAATTATGTATTATCTATCTCTACACGGTCAGCGCTACCGATGTTTATTTTGGTAAAGTCGATGACATTCACCACGCGATTAATTACTTTATTCTCAATGCTAAATATTACATATGTTGTGGTAAGTATAATAATTCCAAACCTAATGGTAATTTATTTTTTTATAAATTTAAATTCTATAGAGAGACTGAGCAATTTATTTTGAATAAAAATCACTATATGGATCATATTTCTAATTTCAATGATACTTTCAAAGATATTCCAATAAAAACGTACACCAATTATTTCAAACACTTCAGACTTTTCAAGTCAGGATATAGTAATAGTAGATACGGTCAAATTTATAATGCTATAATCGCCACAGATAATATTTTAGTTTTGAATGTCGCAACGATACACTGAAATAAAAAAGAGTGAATTACAGCAAGATTTTCCGTGGCAGTAATTATACATTTTGAAGTGGAACTTTTACGACTTGCCTTACTTTTGAATTGAAAGCTCACGCTGCTTTGGCCCAGACTTAAAACGTGTCCGCTTGTTGCGTATCATTAGTCCTACTTTAACTGTCCTACGCTATGCTCTTGTTGACTATCCCGACATAACACTGACATGGTTTCTGCCAGGATGGAAATTAGGGGAGGGGATAACACCCTACCCCCCATTTTTTTTAATATATTTTGTTAGTCTCCACTGGCAAAAAAGGTCCTGCAGTTGTAATTGTGGTGTTTATTTGTACTTAGGTTGACGAATGCAGCTATTTTTGTACCCTAATATTTAATATTGCAGTGACTTATCTATTATTTTTCATTTTTGGGATAAAAAAATCCCCCCCCTCAAAAAAAAAATCTAATGGGGGGGGATAAACCCAATCCTATTTTCAGAGGGGGATTATCCCCCTACCCCCTGGCAGAAACCCTGACTGACATGTATGATATCTGATATCTACTTATATATTCTTTTGGGAAATATCATTAGATATGATATGAGATTGCCAAAGATGTGGGTGCTTTTTTTTCAAGACAAATTGGTTCGGGAAAAGTTCAATAACCAAGTAAATATTTAACATTATTTATTATCCTGTTTCAATTTTTGTAGATGAGGAATACATTGGATGTGTTGCTGACGGACCTAAAGAGTAATAATATCCACATGGAAGAGAAGCTTGGTGTAAGTTGTGCTACCATCAGCTATTTATCATCACCTTATTTTGATGTGATGCCTTCTTATTTAACGTTCAGAATGTATGACTTTATGCTACAAATTACACCATTATGAGTAGACTGTGGCGTAATGGTAAGCGCTACGCTCTGCACCACTGCGTCTGGGGTTTGATCCCTGGTCGGATGCGCAAATGGGATGTCCGTGTCTACAATGAGAAGTTTTACTCCAGGCACTCCTGTTTTCCCCTCTATCCGTCCGTTATGGTCTTCTGGAAGATTAGCCAATCGACATGAAATATTGAAATAAAAAGAAAATTTTACTGATATCTCTATCTATTGAATCCCTAAAAAGGGGTGAGGAAGATAATACTAACTGACAGTTAGTCGTCCTTCATCCATATGAACCACATTGTCCAGCCCACCTCATACGCCCCCTTAGCACCCTCTCTGTAAGACTGCTATTTAACTACCAACCTTCAATTCCATTGCATCTAAGTCTTGGTAGTCCACTGAACCCAAAATGTTTTATTGACCATCAACTGGTTGCCTCAAGTGCTAGAGTTACATACTGACAGTCTGGAGTTTGAGGATGAAAGGCCAGTGTTGCGCCGTCAGGTCTTGACAAACACTTAACAAAATGGAACATGCTACCTTGTTAATATTCAGTGACAATAAGTGTGGAGTATTATTAAGCAGATCAATTTACAATACTTAGTCGTTCGAGCAAATTAAGATGGATCCAACATATTTATAAATTTTGCCAATACTTATGATACTTAATTTGAGATTGTAAAAACATGTATATTTAATTCACAAAGCTAAATAATTAGATTGATAGTACGGTGAATATATACTTATTGTCTCAATTTGATATAACAAAGTGGTGTTTGGCTTTGTGTCACTATAGTCAACAAATTTCTATACAAGGAAAGGTAAAATTAGTGAAATAATAAATAGCTCCATAATCACTAGAATAAATTGTTTGATTAACTACATTTAATTAATTTATTTATTTCACAGACGGAGACCGCCGCTCGCAGTTTGATGATACAGGAAGTAGAAGATCACAAGGAATTGTGGGAGTCTGAAATAAAGTCAAAATCTAAGCTTGGTTTACGGGTTAGTCTAATTCCTATTTAAATTATGAAGAAATGGATGGATATGTTATGGATTATTATTGACACAAATAAAAATTGCTTCTTTCTAGAAAACAACAACTGAAAGAAAACAACAAATGTCGATAGCCCCCTGGACGATAAGTGTGGAGGACATGACGATGAAGGTCAAATTTTAGTCTCTGTCATGAATAATATGAGCTGTACTTTCCTCCTTGGTGTAACTCCCGGGCTAGTTGGTTTTCCAGTTGAAAAGTCCCAATTCAAGTCTACCAAATGCTTCAAATGGTTTTATGTTGCATTCTCACTTGATGTTCAGCGTACAAGGTTGGAGGCATGGACTACAGTCCTGTGATTGTCGACTAGGACCAGAATCTGAGAACGGCGCTATTAAACCGAAAAGTTACCAAAGATTTTGAAAATGAGACATTTTACCTTCGTGTTTGATGTTCATCATTCAGATTGGAGCGTGGTCAGTAATGTACAGTTCCACCATTCGTAGAGAAGGTCCAATTTGTGTTAGGTGTATATAATGTGGGATTTATTTTATGAATTCAATACTTTGCCAGTGTAGCTTGGTTTTAAAATTCAAAACATCTAAATATGATATAGAAATTATTAAATGGGTGACCACCGGACTGAAGTTTATAATCTGTAAAACTCTGCTATTGTTCTTCTTCACTTTGTCAGATAATTTTCTGAAAGCACGAATCGGGAAGATATTAACTTTATTTTTGTAAGGTTACCAAAATTTGTTGAATATTCCATTACAAGTTATATATGTTTTGGTTTTGTTATCAGTTTGAGAATGGCAACATAATATCCAACCTACCGCAGTCTGAAAAATTCACATTGTGCTCCTAAGTAAGACACATAATCTTGATTACTTCTCTCTATCTCCATGTTACTTGGGTACCTAAAAAGGAGAATATATGTCACATGCACTGATTTAGCTGCTGCCGTTGACCTACATATGTCGGTTCAACAAGTTCATCAATGACTACCTGGGAAGTGTGAAGCGCTGTGCAACGTGTTGGATATATAACATAATATATATAATATATATATGACATGAATTTTATGTCAACTCTGAAAAGCCATACTTCCATTTAAATGATGTACATGCACATGCTGTTGAATCTACCGATACACATTTATTTTACAGCTCTCCCAGTTGGAACGAGCCAGAACTGAACAGCATGGACACATTGAAGAGGTACATTTCATTGGTTATTAAGTTCTTTTCATAGCTAGCTTATCAATTATGCCAGCGGATCTGCTTGTGGACTCTGGTTAGCCATTGTAAAAAGTCTGGTCTGCAACCAGCTAGCATGGCGCAATGATCGGAGCATCCTCCTGCAAGACGGGAGACTGAAAAGTGGTTCCGCGTCTCCGTGGGAACGGGACCACTGGAGATAGGGTCATACCAAAGACTTTAGAAATGGTACATGTTGCCATCTAGCGTGATGGTCAGCGTATGAGATTGGAGCGTGGCCAACAATCCAGTGATCCTCGACTAGGAAAATAGGACAGCGCTATTAAACCGATATGTTACAAACGTGAGAAGTTAAACACAATTAGTCAACAATTTAAATTATAATACCGCATTATGACCCTCGCCGATTCATGGCATCGATTCATTATTACTATGCTCCAAGGGTTGGTTTCAACGGGTTGGCTATATTAAAAGGATAGTCCACCCTCATTTCAAAATAATTTGGAAAATGAAGGAATATATATGTTAATACCATGTACCAAATTTGACACGTTTTGTACGTTACAATTTCAAGAAATCACCATTTAAAGTTGTTATTTACTTCTCGTTAATTTGAATGTGAGAACAAGCCTCTGACGTAGTGTACTCAGTTTGGAATACTGCCACACAGCATCAAGGTGTCTACCGTTACGCTATATTATACGCGCGAAATAACGGCTAATATGCATTTTCAAAACTTGGCGGCAATTTTCATTCATTTAAAGTCATCAGTTTTGATAGAAAACAGTCCTAATTTTTCCCTTTTATATTGTTTGTGGCGTTTGGAATTGATTTATAGGATTTGGGTGGATTATGAGGTGTATCTATACATCAAAATTCTAGAAAATCTACTGAATGACTTCGATACAGAAATTACACAGTAAGCCAATACACACTTTCTCTCAGCATTATTACAACCGAGTACATGACTTCACAATCTCACCAGCTCTTGAATATTATTGAGGATGGCGCATTCATTGCGTGCAAGGTCCTTGTTTTGTCGTTTTTTGAAGTACTGTACGTACATTTTTGCAAAAAAAGATTAGAATGTTAAAATATTATTATCATCATTGTATTATGATGAATGTTCATTGAGGTTGGACTATCCTTTTAAAGTTCTAACTGACCCCTCTTCAGGGGATAATATATTTTTTTCCGGGAAATCTGGTATGAAAGGCTGCTCTATTACTTCTAGTATCCAGTTGTTGGTCTTAGGCATTCTTATTGGATGCCTCCACAATTTGCCTGTCCCATTATTTGGACTTGTTCAGTTATCATTGTACAGTGGGCTCGTAATTGCAGTTTATTTCTTATATATCACGCACACATAATTATAATAGTTTCACCATTTTGATAAAACTAACACCACCCCTACCATGCTACTCCACTGGGTATCCATCTATATTATCAAGCAACAAATATACAAATATTATTAAATAGTGATATGATGGCAGCATTCGTCACAACTTTTTTTAAATTACTCTCAACTATTCTTCAACTTTTCTTCATTTCCTAAAAAGGAGAAGAGAAAGCTTCAGAAGTCCTTAATGTTGAAGAAACAAACTGAAGAGAAACTGGTAATGGAAAGAGAAAGGTAATATAACTGATCTACATTAATTACAATTGACAAATTAGTGTGTGGTTTGCATGATATATTGCGACCCAAGATGGCGCTATTGTGAATCACCTTTCATTTTAATTCTCAAACAAAACGCTATTTAAAAAAATACTGTCAACATCTGTCTAATAATTTGTAATGAGATTTCGTCAAATTAATGGTTATTATTGAGTAGCCGCCATGGTCTATTGGGATTGGTCTCGATTCAAGACCCTATGGTTGAGAGTTTGAGCCCGTTACGGCCATTGGTTGATGTCGGGAAGGGCATTCGGTCATAAAAGTGCTACGTCGCACTTATAAAGTCCTTACATTAGGGGGGAGTGGCAGTCGTTAAACAACTTCAGATTACAGCACACACTGATTAGTGTCACAGAGAAATGTTTACTAAGAAATACTAATCTGACTGAATTTATTCAGTTCCGCATATATTATTATTACAGTCCTACAAATCTGCTAATCATAATGGAGTAATTGATAACCGATTGTGACATTGATTAGCAATTACTACTAAATTGGCTAATCAATTCTCTCACACTAATTTTTTCCTTGAATTGTGACAATATTTTTTTATTCAACAATTTTGTTTAGAAATGTTTGAAATATTATAGACTATTTTACCATCGGTAACTAGACAAATCCACTACCTTTCTACCTAATGGATAAAGAGTACAATAGCACAGTACTGGGGACACTAACCTTTGTATAGCATACCCGAAAATACTCATGGCAGTCCCTTTTTGTTTGATGTACCGTGGTTTGCTCGGTGGATAGAGCATTGAGCTTGTAATCCGAAGGTCAGGAGTTTGAATACGGTGTCATGATGCTCATATTCCAGTGGCTTAATACGGAGTGATGACGATTAATTCCAGAGGCTCTAAATTTGGCCACATTACACATCGCCTTAAAGCCTTACACTGGCTACCTATAAATATTGTTTATATTATTTTAGATAGCTGTCTTAACATACAACGCCATTACAAACCAAGCACCATCATGTTTGAAAGAAATAATTGTTCATAACCCAACAGATGTCAACTTCGGTCCAGCGCCTTAAGAGTGCCTAGATCAAATCCTAAGACCCTCCCCCGCCGATCATGCCTTAACTGTGTCTTCTCCCACTGTGTGTTCTCCCTGCTAATATACACCAAGTCAACTCGGTTTCTTTCAAGTCAACTCGGTTTTTTTGTAAGTGGTAAAGCGAATTTGAATATGTTTAAATGCGCTATTAAAGTACCATAACCTTAACCTTATATCAAAGGCTTTGGGTGGCTCAGATAACCTTGTCGTTGAGAAAGGTTAGGAAATCTAATCCAAGCTATCCATCAAAACAAGATTTGAGCATAGTATTTATCTGAATTTTCTCTCTTTCTCTCTCTTACATATTTTTTTGCAGAAATAACCAGATGGAACATTCTATAGTATTGTATAGGTCAAAATTAAAATTGGCAAAGAAAAAAATGAAGGTAAGCTTTCTTAACAATAAAATATGTTATATTTAATAGTTTTCCTTATAAAATTTGTGTAACCACTGTTTTGAAATTATTCATGCTCGTACATGTATGTATGTTACATTAATATCAACTGCATTGTACACTTATTCAATATGACACATTTCATTATATTGGAGTACATTATTGTAATACAAATTATTTTAAAATGTATGTATAGTAATATCTGACACACCATGGCAATTATGTTATTATATCGACCACTGACGGTATTGTGATTTTAATGGGTATTAAATAGGGGTTTGTTAGATTTTTTTATACCACAAATTCCAATAATAAAATTATGATATACTTCAAAGTTACATTCAATAATGTTGTCCAATGCTTTTATCTTCTTAGATGATTATTGCAATAATGTGGTCATGAATTTTCAACTTCAATAACAATATATATTATGGAATTACCGTTGACAAATGATATGACAACTTTGGTTGTTCTCTGCCCGTTGGCTGTACGATATCGTCCCCAGCTATGGGTGAAATAGTAAACTCTTAA
>JAODAI010073889.1:0-11869 GCA_027575025.1 Scotoplanes globosa | reverse complement strand
TCTGTAATTGATATCACTGTGCGAAGAAGATCTGGTGTGAGAGTAACTCTTCTTTTCCACAAAGTCAGGGATGGGTATATAGGGCCACTAACTCATTGTGGAACAGCTTCAGTCTTGAAGAAAGTCTTCTTTGTTTAATATCAATACTCTTGGGATTTTTTTCCTAGTCAATGAATGAATGAATGAATAGGTTTCCTGCGTGGACCTTTTCAACGCAGAGGTTATATGAGCAATCAAAAGCCTTTGATATACCAGTTAGAGCCACTGTAATCAAATCATCATTGTTCCGGATTCGAACTTGTGACCTTTCGATCATAAGTCCAACGCTCTATCAACTGAGCTAACCAGCTAGTCAAGGATCAATGGATTGTTGGTCATGCTGCAATATTGTATGCTGAACATCAAGTAAGAAGGCAGCATGTACCATATCTAAAATCTTTGGTACGACCGGAGCTCCAGTGGTCGAGAGAGAGAGATAATTTCACAATGGCACATCATCATCAAGGCTTTATTGGTGCCAGATAGGTTAATTATATCCCATTCAGGGATTGCATGATACAAACAAATGACCATCTGGGATAACAAATGACCATCTGGGATAACTCCCTACTCTTTGCAAAAATATGGCCAGACTAGAGTAGAGGCAGGCAGTTCTGACCTGGGACAGCTATTTAATGTCCGATGGACACCCCTCGCTAGGTGCAGCCTATGAACCGGTCTCAAACCCACGAGTATACGGAACCAGAGATCCGACACCACCAACCGGATATGATTACTGGATTGGTAGAAGATATGGTCACTGTATTACAAATGAGTGTACGGATGAATTAGGCAAATATCACAAAACTTACTAACATTCGTATATCGGAATAACAATACCTAACTTTGAAATAGTTTGTAACTTTACAAAGATTCGTAAGTACTGTGTCACAAAGCCATCTAAGGATAATTTGTTCTCAACTTTGGCTGAAATCGTCAGTAAGTTTATGCATGGTCGGGGGTATCATTAACTTAATGCTCTTGTTGTCTAATTTGACTAAAACACAAGTTTTGAAGAAAGCGCTATAAATCACAGTATCAAAATTAACATTAAATATAGTCAAGCAATTGATATCTAAACTCTTGTCAATATTGGAGAAGACTGGGAGGAGTAAACGGTCAGAAACTGGAGTATTTCATAATGGCGGACATAAAATAATACCCACATTCGCAGGTTCAGGTTAATAGCCTACTTACAATCGTTCGTAAGGTAAGAACAATCATTCTTCTTAAATACTTACAAAGATTAATCTTACGGATATTCGTAAACAATCTTTGTGAAATAGGACCCTGATCCTTTTAACAATGATTGGTTGGTTGTATTTAATGGCTCATTTGTAACCTTCCGGTTTATTAGCGCCGTCCTCAGAATTTCTTCCTAGTCGAGGATCACTGGATTATTGGCTATGCTCAGTTCCCTTATGCTAAACATCAAGCGAGAAGGCAACATGTTTCATTTTTAAAGTCTTTGGTATGACCCGATCTCCAGAAGTCTCAAACCCTTGCTGGCTGGGAACTACTATTCAGTCTCCCGGCTTACAGGCGGATGCGCTAACCATTGCGTCAAGCTAGTCGGCAATAAGGCTATATCAACCGTCCAAAGTCTTTGACATACCAGTTAGAGTCACTGGAATATCCTTTTCAATGACGATTTGATTTCTTGATTACGTTTCCTGGCCTTTTTCAAAGTCAAGGTTATAGGAGCCACCCAAAGCCACCTATAATGTGTAAGTTAGATGGATTGATTAGGTTCCTTCACCATTACTAAAGCTGATTGATTGATAGATTAAATAGGCCTATCTGGTGCTTTTCAACACACAATTGATTACTTGAAATATTCCATCCTTTCTGAGGAAAAGTGTTTTCTTCAACAGAATTTAACAACAAAACCGACAATATGTCAGCCCCTATATGTTTGCGTAAAGTTAGAAACAAAGTTACAAAAAAAATACTTTATAGAGAACAAGACATGGGGAAAGTTATGTTGCGTAAGTGGACATACGCAAACAAATTGTCATAGTCAGGCTTCGTGAATACGGTCCCATCATCATCTCATCCATCTATCCCATATGCTTCATAATAAAGATAAAGATGCGCAAAAAATGACAAAAGACGCGAGTTCTATATTAGTTGACTGATCCATTGTGTTTATTCCGATATGTAAATGATCACATTACTCATTGGACGATAGCGAGCGTGTAAATATAAAGTAGGAAACTAAAATTAAGACTGTGAATATTTCTATATTTGCATAACTCGTAGATAGACAACATCACCCGAGACGTTACTATGAAATACTAAATCCTACCAACCAGTGGCTTAGTAGCACATACTACATCCTACCAACTAGTAGCTTGTAGCAGACAATATTATGAAATAGTATTCGCTAACAATTTGTAATAATACAAATTGTAGCTTACAGTAGGCATTTATATTACATGATTAGTTCATTATGTTTCCTGGCTTGTTTTAACAACAAGGTTATAATATGAGCCACCCAGAGCCTTTGATATACCAGTTAAGAGCCACTGGAATATAGTCATCATCACCCCGTATTCGAACCCCTGACCTTGCGATCACAAATCCAACGCTCTATCAACTGATAAAGTGATTACGATATACACATGTCCGTATAACAACAGCTTGTAATTACAGCATTATTATAGGATGATCGTAATATTATAATTATATATCCAGGTAATAAGAAATAATATAATTAATTTAATATTCATCGGATTTAATATTTACTTAATATCCGTTAGAATTAAGGCATGACCATTATTAGTAACTCCTGTAATTTAAGACGCCACTCACTTTATCTGAAACATTAGTAGGCCTATAACCTTAATAACATCTCTCTCTCTACCTTGTGAATCCCTAAAAAAGGGTGAGGAACTAACATGCCAACATGAAATATTTTCCTGCTTAACACTTAAAAATAATTTTAAATGTTTTTTATTTAATATCCTGATGACTTCTAATATGTGGTGATTTGCAACATTGGTATAACCTAAATATCCTGTACAGGTGACTTGACATATTATCCTGGTTAATATTTCTATATTTAAATTAATATAATGGTTATCTTTATTTTCATCCTTTTTATACTGCAGATTATCTGCAATCAAAATACCACCGGTATACGTCCGTTTCGGACGTAAACGTATATTCCAATGATAAATCGATCCTAAAGCGAAAGGATTATATCCTGGTCACTTTAAAATAACCGGTGATTTGAAACATTTGTGTAACTTTAATATCCTGCATTAAGTACTATCCTGGTTATTGTTAGCAATAAGTTTATTTTCTCTTTACCATTTAAATTAATATAAAGGTTATTTTCACTTTAATATCCATCCTAGTGGCTTTAAATACTTTCAGTTAATATGCAGGTTACGTAGATCGATGTAAACAGTTTACTAGCCCAGTGTTTTGAAAGAACTAGGTTATATTAACTACTTTAATTACAGTTTACAAACCATGTTACTTTAACACTCTGGGAAGTGAATCCACATATATCGATATGTGAAAAATGTCTTTAATCCATAATAGTTATTATTACAGACAATTTTTAAGCAATTCACCTGTGGCCAAGTCTTACAAAACATCTTTAAGTTTGTTATACCCCTCCCCCTGGTAGCTGAAAGCATGTTAATTACATAGGCACTGTAATTAATATATTCATTGATAAAAGCAATATTGATTTAGTGAAAATGATTCCTGACCATTTTTCAAACAACAGAGTTAGCGAGCGAGAGTTTCTTAATGGCACATCAGTATCCGGGCTATATTAGTACCCAGATAGGTGGAGTATATTCAATTCCAATTCAGTTTTTTTACGATATTAACAAATAAATGTAATGACCGTCCGGGATAACTCCCTAATCTTTGGGAAAAGATGGCCAGACTAGAATTACGAGACATGTAGTCCTGCCCCTGGACAGCATTTGAACGACCCCATTCGATGGACAGTGCGAGTATCACCCCAAAGCCTTTTGAAATACAAAACATAAAACCAAAGATATATTACACACAATGAGTGTGTGGATATAAACATCTTATTTGGAATTAAAAATATTAAACAACGGTGGCTGTTGGATGTGGATAAAATAATGAACAAATATATAATAAATATTAGGGTGGATGCGGGGGGGGGGGGGGGAAATGCCTGTTTTTAAATTGGAATCAACAATCTATTCCAATAGTAAATATTTGTGTGTGTGCCAGGAAATAAGTTTACTTGGATTAAAGTTAACATACCATCCTTTCACTACACGTTGGTGTTGAGAGGGGGGAATAACAGTATAATTGGATTGAACAGACGACAGCCAACTATTCAATAAGCATTGATGTGTTTAACAGTCTACTGAAATTAAACACATCAACTATCCAATCCAAATTGGTGTTTCTAGAGTACGGGTTAAATTTGAAAATGAAGTACACAGGGGAAATATTTCATGGAAAGTTGACAAAATATAATACAAATAATAGCAAGGTAGACCATTAGGATCGTGAAAAGAGATAAGAGAAAGTCACTCATTTCCAAACAGAATAGTCTAAGATGAACAAAATGACAAAATAATAAACAGCAATGACCACTATAACTACTATGTACAGTATTTACAGAAAATAATGCTACTACTAACCAAGAAAGATATACAGTTACTTTCTTCTGCGGGTATATAGCCTATTTACACCGTCGTGAGTTGTCACAACTTTACAGGTACTTCCTGCGGTTACTGTTCCTATGTATCAACTAAATATATTACATTATATCTACAAACTGTATCATACAAACTATATCATACAACATACACCACAATTCCTATTTATATGAACTAACTCTCTTGCACACATATCACAGTATATCCTCAGAGCTCTATATTTATCATAGTACAGTTATCCCCATTCAATACATACACAATTCCATTCTTACCCCCCCCTCTCATTCTATCTTACAACCATAGTATACTCTTCAACCACCATACCCTTATCAAACTCACTGAATTATTCCCCCCCAATGTCTCATTCCTTCCCACCCCCTCATACTCTCCACTCACATACACTGCATTAATTACTTTATCACCAAACATGTCAATCTTACTATTCCACTCATATATCTACGCGATCTCAAAACCATAGTGGACACCCGACCCTTACAAAACCTACTGAATCATGCCACCAAAGTATCATTCCTTCTTACACTGTCACTCACACTATACTACATTACAATTACTCAAACGGGTTAATGGATTAATTTTATACACCAATCTCACAACTACAGTATATCCTTTAAACATCCTACCCTTATCAAACCCACTGAATTATGAACTGGTGTAACGTCCCCGGTATAGCGGGGACACAATAAAGTGAACATCCCCGGCTAAACGGTAGCAAACTACACCGCTACGCCCGGGTATGGCGGGCCGGATTACACTTGACAAATCATTAACAGCGCGATAGAAAATAAGCTAATACAAATCAGACATTATAATCTCATAATATTACATTGCCAACATATGGCTTTTAAACGTATATAAAGTTGAATATAAATATGACATGCACACGCATGTTACATATACCAAAATGAAAGATAATTTTGTATAATATTTTATTTTCACGTCATCTCATTTGTATATTTTGGTCCCTTGCGACTCATTTTGTCGGTCAAGACGCTAACCAATGCTACGGTAAACACATACAGTATCACTACCACACAGTATAATATAAACATGTCACAGTCTGGGTAATATACGATAGAGTAGCATCATTTTGTCGGTCAAGACGCTCTGTCACTAACCAATGCTACGGTAAACACATACAGTATCACTACCACACAGTATAATATAAACATGTCACAGTCTGGTTAATATACCATAGAGCAGCATCTTAAATAAACCTATTTATAATTGGCAATATATTATTTTCAAATCAATTGAGTTTTAACGGTGAAAGTTACTACAACTGTGTCCAATTAGTAGGAGGGTGATCTTAGTTTGTACATTAAATAAACTATAATTCATGATGTTGCATAGCGTTTAGTTGTCCATATTTTTATACTGTCGTTTTGGACTATTGCAATTCTCTTCTCTATTAGGCGGCTCCCATTGTAATATCTCTTTACTCGGTGGTCGATATACAGCACGACCTATCCAAATGTTTTACAACATAATCAATAAATATAGAGATCTCTATTCATAAATACCTTCTTTTATAAAATAATACCTTTCTCCGTCCACTGCATATAACAGACACACGTTACACATATTGAGTTGCTGTGCACCAATTGAGATTTTGTTGGTTATAAATGATTACTTAGTCTCCTAGCCTCTAAAACCAAGGTTATATTCAGAGCCATCCAAAGCATCTTACCACGTCATATATACAGGCATCAATATTCATACTAACTTGAACATGTGATCAAGTAATGTACACAGGGGGAGGTAACAAAAACTATGTCAATCGTGATAATATATCAACCTAAATCACTCTATCTAGACAACAAATTTTAGGTGTAATCGGTAGGAAATTAACAAATTTGTGGCACCATTTTGCGTCAAATAAAGCAATAAAGCATGTTCAAAAGAGGGAAGGGGGACCACCTGCCCTTAAACCCTTTCCCCTGGATCTCCCAGTTGATAAGCTTCATAGTCTCTAAAGCCACAAACCTTAGTCGCTCGGCCACAACACTCGCTATATTCACAGAGCTCGATATATCCACTTAGCTGATGCTGGTCGGATATCTAATTGGACTCCCATCAAGATGGCCTAATATAACACAATGACGTTACGTAGTTACAGGAAAACAATTGATTTGGAATAACGGTGGTATTAGAGTTTGAAAATATCGTAGCTCTGAAAGTACCCCCTATAAATCAATAATCTGATTGAAGGCTGTGCCACTATATTAATAAGAATTATGCCTGGATTTCACCTGGAAATGCCATACAATATATACAATTAGTCATATATAGCCATCCTCTTTACACTTGCACTAACTTCTAGTTATATACATTGCTATTTATAACTGTTGATAATCCATATAGGATTCTGTGCATTACACCTGCAATTGATGTTGTCTTATTTGGCAACTTGTTTCACCTATTATAATATACATATATCCTTTATCATACACTAACGTATGTACATAACCTAGGTACTAAAATAACTTTGCTTGCAAAATATGACACCTACTTTAATATACATCCCATATCATACAGAACCAAACACGACCCTTACTGTAAATATCACATCAGCCTATACAACTTATAATATTCTCACATCAAGGCTTCCAAACTTCAGACAAAATACAATTAAAGTAAAATACAGAATACGTCACAATCTCCACCATTCAAATACAAATTCCCACATACATATAAACTAAATACAAATCTTACTTACATATTTTCAACAATACTTACAAATTAATTAGTTGTATTCTACTGGATTCCAAATAAATTCATATTATTATTATTAATTTTCTCTGTCATAATGGCTTACAAACCAGTGGAATGAGTACAAAATAGGTTACCAAAAAGTTGCGTTACTACAACAACAAACTACGTATATATATATACCGACATTAAAATAAGGCTTAATTAAAATACCCATACTCACACACATACACGGTAACTTCATACAGTTTGCTAAACTTGGATATATACTATTAATATAATGTAATTAAAATATTGCTTACAGTAACTAAATTACTCCTTTCAAATATTGTTTACAGTACAAAGCAGTGGTTAACTTAATAATAATATATTTCATTAAAGTTGTAGGAGTAGGATACTACTGTAGTCCAATAAAATGATATTTAACATCGAGGATGCACAGTTCATCATACATGTCACTGAATAGTTGACTATAGACACCAAATTAAGCACTTCAGTTTGACAGACTCTGACCCGATACTTGAATCAGTCACATCTCCGGAGAAGAACTAGTCTACAACGTGTTGCAATAATGTGAAGCACCACGGCAGATCTTGCCATAGAGGTGATGTCATTTCATCAAATTTAGCAGTATTATACTATATATGTGAAACCATGGTATTGGCATAACCACTGCTGATTGGGTGTAAACAGTCGAAGTCACGGCAACGTGACATCAACAAAGGGCCTCAACACCAGCATGCATAAACTCTATTATGTCAACAGTCTTCATTTTGATATAGGAGAGGTATTCCTACAAAATAGATCACTTGTGGAATGGAACACGACTAACTTTATTAAACTAGTCAGTCACTTAGGAAAATAATATTTTCTTGATGCTGGTATCAACATAAGGCTAACTGTCTCCTTCCTTTTGGACTATCTCAAGTGCCGGCATAACATCTGATATGCCATGGATTATATCAGTCTATATGATGATAAACTACAAACAAAAACATTCTACAGTGAAAAGAAAACCAGTCCCCTATACAAAAAATAGTTATTTTACAGAAAGAAAGATTAGCGTGAACTTTGTACAATATGTCATTTCAAACTTCTTTGGCAATTATAGAAAATACTATGATAACATAGACAATACAAAATAATACGGGCAAATGGTTGCAAATAGTTAGGGAGACAAAGAAGTAGTCCACAATGAACTATGCGATCAGTGTGCACCTCTGCTGCTAATATATATATATATATAGAAATATATACACAATGGTGTTTAACAGTCAATAACTAGATCTAACATTAACTGCTGGATCAGCATCTATATGACGATAATATTGAACAAGAGGTTTAATCACTAGACTTGATTTTACTCAAATGACAAACTCTGACCTTCAAAAAATTTGATTGATTAATTGTTGTTTCCTGTCCCTTTTCAAGCATGCTTTACTTTCCACTCCATGGTAAGCCACGGATACAAGATGTGGAGAGCAACACTATATTGATTGGGTGTTGATTGATTGATCAGTTTACTAAATCTTCAATCTTCAGAACGTCTTAAGACTGCTGGAAATCGCCAGGAGTAGCTTTGTAAACAAACAGTGCACAAAGCATGATCCTGATTTCACCTAGTTTAAAAGTGATGAGCCTCAGTAAATAAAGCTTCCAGGTCGATGTCATTTAGTCTGTCTTGAAAAAAGTAAGGTCGTTTTCACATCAGCTGGTAATAGATCCCATTCTGGAATGGTGAATGGATAAAACAACTTTTAACAACAATGTCATACAATCGTTGATTACACGAGCAGTGTCCGAAATTAAGAAAATATTGGGGTTGACCACAGGGCACGATAGACTAACACCATTTCAAGTGGTATATGGATGTACAAATGGCAATCAGCTACACCAATCTTAACAATTACTGGTTACCCTGAAGAAAATTTGGGTGCCTCGGATGCCCGAACGGCTGCTAATTTTGAATCCGGATGAGCCACCCAAAGCCTTTGATATATCAGTTAGCGCCGCTGGAATATAGTCTTAATCAGTCTGTATTCAAACGCCTGACCTATGTATTCAAACGCCTGACCGTGCGATCACAAGTCCAACGCTCTGTCAACTGAGCTAACTGGTCAGACCAAGATGCTGGAATACAGATATTACCTACTGAAGGTATCTTTCCTATCCTAGGTATAACCTGATCCTGAGGCAGGGATGGTGGAGGAGCCACCTCCACTATTATCATTTATTTCCATAAAATTCATTTGAGATAACTTAATCGGGTTGATGTATATTTGAGTTGTACTCACTTCGGTGACAGTAACAATTGTAGGATATGTGGCTCCTCCTTTTGAGCATCTTGATATTGCTATAAGCTGTTATCACTCAACAAGTTTAATCCCGGATTCTTTACAATGTACAACATATTTTAATGTGAGTGTCGCTAAGGGGACCATAGTAAATGAGATTCAAAATTAGAATTCTATATTTATTGATGCTTTTTGTATTATTGATGCCTTAAACAGTTTACTGTAACATATTTAAGGGTTGGCTACGTCAGTAATTCGTTTGATGTAGCGGCAACACTAGCTTGGACGCAAAGATAAATAGCAGTTTATGTACATATTATGATAACCAGCCTTAAAGAGAGAGAGCTCAATACTGTTATCATTCTCTATAGACACCATGTGGAAATATTGCATGTCAAATTGCAGCACTATAAAACAACTCTCGATATGATGGAGATATTGTATAATATCTGGAAGTATCTAAATCACAATTTGTCAGCCGCAGTCTTTGATGCAGCTTCATATCTTAATTGGTGATTTCCTGAGAGTTAAGGATCAACATAGTGACTCATTTTATGAGTCGAGATGATCAACATGTGACTCATTGAATGAGTTGAAGATCGACATGATGAATCATTTAATGAGTCGAGATGATGAACCTCTAGAGCAAGTGTGTGCAGCCTGATGATACAACGGAACAGGGAGGGCCGCATGTCGCGGATATACCATATCTTTTTCTTTTCTGGGGTGGGGTGGAGTGCTAAATCAAGACATATCCTGTACAAGCGAATCGCGAAGGCGCGAAACCCTTGCGTGGTGATTGAGTGTCCTCCCCGAATTCTTTTCAAAAGTGCGGGGTGTATAATGTACATTTCAATGGTATTTGTGAACAAAACATGCAAAATAACACAACTTCAAACTGGTCAAGGGCCAATCCAATGGAAAATATATGTTTCACGATCCGAATAAGAGGACGGCCAATGGCCACCCTTGTCTCGCAGGTTGCACAGACCTGCTCTAGAGTGACCCATTTGATGAGTTGATCTATAGGGTGGGTGACTCATTTAATGAGTTGAGATTCTTCATCGTCCACAGCAACAATGTCTTCACTCGTCTTTGATGCTTTGCTGGACTTCTTCAACGCTTCTTTCAAGACTTTCTCATAGCTGACAAACTTCTTCCGAACCTGTCCAATATATTCCTCCTCCTCATTGCCCAGGATCCTGATGAAATTATCCAGTTCAGGCAGAGAGAATGCTTCCCACTACAGACAGATAAACACCAATAAAGGTGATGATATTATATGTTTGACACATCAGTTACAAATAGGTGGAAAAAACAGAATTAATTGATGGATTGATTAGGTTTCCTGACCCTTTTCAACGCAGTGTCAACCGTAATCCGGACCCCACCATACCCGGGCATAGCGGGGACTGTAACGGGATGTTACTTTCACAATTGTAACTTGTGCGTTTTTCCTCCGCTACATTCGCGAAAAGTCCCGCCAGTTAGAGTCACTGGAATACAATCATCATCAGTGCATATTTAACCTCATTGAGGCTCGCGTATGCACATCACACTGTGTGACTATGTTACAAAATTATAAAAAAAGGAAAAAATTCCCGTCTTCCTAGGAAAAAGAATATATGTGACCGTGCACCATAAAATCAGAGGTAAAGTCGCGCACGTTAATTTGGAGATAATTAAGAAACAAACTTTTTTTTTTTTAGACTACTTAAAATATTCATCTGTGAAAATGAATCATTATTATTATCATTGTAGCAATGGTTTACCGAAACATTATTGCATGTAAACCACTCACAGTGACTGGTGATTTATTAATATTACCATTGTTATTAGCAGTTGTAGCGAACATTCAAATCACACATTTCCCAGTTATAACATACTCCCATATCTTGTGATTGATGTGACAATGTTTCATTAACCCCGAACCTGTATAAATTATATATCAGCAATAAAGATCTGGAAATGGAGAATCCAAAAATACAATAAAACCACTTTCCCAAAAATCGACTTTACTCTGCTTTTGTGGTGGATGGTCTCATATGTACTCGTAGTACATTACTACTATGAATGAATGAATAGGTTTCCTGGCCCTTTTCAACGCAGTGGTTATATGAGCCACCCAAAGCCTTTGATATA